>CAXARO010000087.1:0-13910 GCA_963971305.1 Arcuatula senhousia | reverse complement strand
AATCGATTGCTTTTTTTAACAGGATATCCGACTGGCTCCTTTTTGCGACAGTACCGGTCGGTGCCGCCTTCCGTTTTATTGGTGTATCTGAAACATTCGAAATGTTAAGGTCATTGTCGTCCTCTTCGTCGTCTTGATTAAAATTTGTCTGAAAAGAAAAACAATATATATATAACTTTGTATAATGTATTATAAAGTACATTCAGAGACAAAATTGCAAATCAATATCAATTACATAAGTCATGATAAGAAAACTTGCCCATGACAAAAAATATAGTTATAGGAACATAAACAAGAGGCTCCCAGGAGCCTGAATCGCTCACCTGAACTATAGGGATACACATATTTTGTAGATATTATTGGGCTTAACCATATGCAATTTAAATTTCTGAAATATCTTGTTAAGTTTTCAAGATACAGGGCTTAATAAGTGCAAAATTTGGCAAAAATTACGAAAAAGGACAATAACTGCCACATCAACAGTCAGATCTTTTTTTCAAAATTTCAGGACAGGTAGATCTTGATATGCTGATCACTTTTGATTCTTGCACAATTTTGATATCTGAAACCATTTTTGAGTTACTAGCAAAAAACTGCAATTTACCCCTATGTTCTATTTTTAGCTAGAGCGGCCATGTTTTTTTACGAATCTAAAATCCATACGATAGAACTGTACCAAGTTTGGTTGCAGTCATTGAAAAAGCTAACGGACGGACGGACGACGGACGCCAAGTGATGGCAATAGCTCACCTGACCCTTTGGGTCAGGTGAGCTAAAAACAAGATTAGATGTGAGTATGTAAATGCATAGGAACATGCTTTCAACTGGCTCTAATTTTCCTTTTTTTTTGTATTGTGTGTGTGTGTGTGTGTGTGTGTGTGTGTGTGTGTGTGTGTGTGTGTGTGTGTGTGTGTGTGTGTGTGTGTGTGTGTGTGTGTGTGTGTGTGTGTGTGTGTGTGTGTGTGTGTGTGTTCTATTCACTTTAAGAGGTTGATTTTTGTCTCAAATTGATGTCACTGTAATGAAGTAATTTAAGGAAATCCTTAAAAATCCAAATTCTTCTGTAAGTGGATGCAGACGCCGACGCCGGGTGTATCATATAAGCCCCCTCACTTTCGTGAGAAGAGCTAAAAATGTCTTTATTCTTTTTAAATGCCTAATTTTTCTCCAAACAGAACGCCACTTGGAATATAATCAACCTAACGACAAACTTTTTTTACGCGGCGCTTCGCTAGGCATTTGTCCCTTTCTTATAAAACTTGAAATTTAAGTTTTAATCAAACAGAAACAAAGATTAATCTTTAAATATTCAGTTTAAGTGTGATATAAATTTATTGTATTTTCGGCGAAAAAAGGTTTTAAAACTTATAGATCTTATTATTTTAGGAAAGTTAATCCTAATTTATCCCTGAAAAAAAAATTCTCCCTAAAATAATCAAATTTTTACTGAAAGTCAGTTGAAAGCCTGAAGGAATAAAAACCGCCATTTGAATTTAAACTTAATTATTTGGAATGTCATCCTTAATATTATATTAATCCAAATATCATTTTATATTAATTTTGAAAATAATTTGTGCACAATGGTAATTATAGCATTATGGAGTCCTTCTTGAAAATATTTTTTCACCAGAAATCAGATTCAAAATATCAGGATTCATAACTACTAGTATAATCCTTACTCTCATTACATGACATGTCGTTTTTCTCGTTACGACTGGAGTTCGCGTTGTTGGTTGTTATTCAGTGGTGAGATGTGTAAAAACTCATGGAAACCCTTTACAGCTTCTATAGGCGTATATGGGAATTGTAGTGCAGGATTTATGAACAAAGTTTGAATATATCTTAAAGAAAAAGGTGTTGTCTCTTGGACAGACATGTACATTTCTGTTCATCTCTTCTACATTTATTCAAAGAAGCAGTGTGAATATACTTTCAAGCATTCTGAACTTGTTTGTCAAAATATTACATGACTCTAGTTTGAAATGGGAAAATATAATTATAGGGTAGTAAAAAAGCTTACGATGCTTGACTTGGACTTCCTTTTTTTAACCATTGGCCTTAAAAACTTGTCTAATGCTGAATAGAGCGGCCATTTGCTCTCATAGATATCTGTGAGGCCTGAACCGCTTCTTCTGGATTCTTCTACTTTGTTTAACTCCTTTCTGTAGTAAGTTCTTATATTATTAATCCTTTTCAATAACTTATCGGCTAAAAAAGAAAAAAAAAAAGAACTTAATTTTTCTTAAATGTATCTTTATTTTATAAATTGCAAATATTTAACCCCTATTATTGGGGGGATGTACAGGGGGTCCTCTTCCCCCGCTTCCCGCCCCTTCACCTCCCCGTCCCATCCAACCCCGTTCCCCCCGTCCCTCCTGTCCGCCCCCTACCTCCGCTCCACGCCCCCTATCACGTTACCTCCGCTCCTTGCCCCTTCTACACCCGCTCCTTCAACCCCCGTATCCCCGCCCCCCCCTTGTCCGCCCATCTATTATACTGATCCATACCGATGACTCAAGAAATTTAAAATTTGGTTCAAAGTACCCACTGGTGCCTTAATATAAGTTCACATATGCGAGTGACCTCCCTTTAAATATTGATTTTTTTTTACTGTGTGAATAGAAATACAAATAGAATTTTATGAACAATTTAATAATTTTTTGGGGATTTAATATGATGTTTTTAACAAACAGATAGTCTTGTGTCGGGGTATAAAGCTAACGTTAATCGTTGATTCTACGCCGTAATCATAATCATAGGCCTAGGTCCGGATCATAGGGTCCCAAGTCATTCTTTCTTACATTACCTCCACATTTTAGAACTGCATCCATTCTTTCAATGCTTTTCTTTCTGTCGTTTTTGTCCAAGTATTCTTTAGATGTTGTGTCCCACAAAGAAGGTTCATTTTGGTATTTATTATAACTCAACCAGCCTAGAATCGCCAAGCGAGTCAAGCGGAGAACTTATTTCATTACTGGTTGCCATGTATGTTGATAGACGCTATAACACATTGGGGTTCTCTGAGGGTTTTCAAGAACTTTGATGAAATATTTTTTAAGGTGAAAATTAAATGATCAATATTTTTTTATAAGGAATGCTAGTATACTTATTAAAAAGATAACTATAATTACTCCATCAATATTTATACTTCGTACTGAAAAAGGGCTGGGAAATAAATTATTAAGCCTATTACGCTATAGCTTTAGATTTATGGAATTTATTGTAACCACACAGTCAAGATACGCCACGGCGTATAAAATAATCAACAGGTTTTGAATCCTATATACTACTATTTAAAAATTAAAAAGAAATATTTAAAAAATTCACGAAATGAAAAAAAAACAAAATTACGTTTCAATCGGATTGAGTGTCGTTTTGACGTTCACACGATACGATTTACGTCAAACAGTTTGATAGAAATAGCGCGTCATCCGATTTTCCAAACGACATCCGACATGACTTTCGACGTCCGATTTTAGTGTTCACACGATCAAATTTTTTGTCGTATGAAGGTCTGAGGTAAAATCGGATGGCGAGTTTGATGGAAAAAACTGATCGTGTGAATGCAGCTTTAGAAAATACCCGGTTTTACGCAATGCTACTTATAGTTTTAATCTGGTGCACTGTACCGCACGAACGGGTGATTTTGTTAGGACGTCATTATTTTGACGTTTTTCTTGAAAAACAAGTGAAAACCATGAAAGATATCGGGATATACGATGCGGTTATTAGCGCTATGCGCTTATTTTGTGGTGTACTACCTTGCGCAACATGTATACTTTTAAAAGATACTCGATTTTAATAAATACGAACTATAGTTTTATCAGAGCACATCATATCGCCCGTATGGAAATTTTTTTCGAAGCGTCAATTTTATGACGTTTTTCCCGAAAAACAAGTGAAAAACATGAAAGAAACGTTTTGGTCTCGCGCTATTATAAGCGCCAGACGCCCCATTTAACTTGTACTTTTTTGTGCATCATGTTTTCTATTAGAAAATACCCGGTTTTACGCAATGCTACTTATAGTTTTAATCTGGTGCACTGTACCGCACGAACGGGTGATTTTGTTAGGACGTCATTATTTTGACGTTTTTCTTGAAAAACAAGTGAAAACCATGAAAGATATCGGGATATACGATGCGGTTATTAGCGCTATGCGCTTATTTTGTGGTGTACTACCTTGCGCAACATGTATACTTTTAAAAGATACTCGATTTTAATAAATACGAACTATAGTTTTATCAGAGCACATCATATCGCCCGTATGGAAATTTTTTTCGAAGCGTCAATTTTATGACGTTTTTCCCGAAAAACAAGTGAAAAACATGAAAGAAACGTTTTGGTCTCGCGCTATTATAAGCGCCAGACGCCCCATTTAACTTGTACTTTTTGTGCATCATGTTTTCTATTAGAAAATACCCGGTTTTACGCAATGCTACTTATAGTTTTAATCTGGTGCACTGTACCGCACGAACGGGTGATTTTGTTAGGACGTCATTATTTTGACGTTTTTCTTGAAAAACAAGTGAAAACCATGAAAGATATCGGGATATACGATGCGGTTATTAGCGCTATGCGCTTATTTTGTGGTGTACTACCTTGCGCAACATGTATACTTTTAAAAGATACTCGATTTTAATAAATACGAACTATAGTTTTATCAGAGCACATCATATCGCCCGTATGGAAATTTTTTTCGAAGCGTCAATTTTATGACGTTTTTCCCGAAAAACAAGTGAAAAACATGAAAGAAACGTTTTGGTCTCGCGCTATTATAAGCGCCAGACGCCCCATTTAACTTGTACTTTTTTGTGCATCATGTTTTCTATTAGAAAATACCCGGTTTTACGCAATGCTACTTATAGTTTTAATCTGGTGCACTGTACCGCACGAACGGGTGATTTTGTTAGGACGTCATTATTTTGACGTTTTTCTTGAAAAACAAGTGAAAACCATGAAAGATATCGGGATATACGATGCGGTTATTAGCGCTATGCGCTTATTTTGTGGTGTACTACCTTGCGCAACATGTATACTTTTAAAAGATACTCGATTTTAATAAATACGAACTATAGTTTTATCAGAGCACATCATATCGCCCGTATGGAAATTTTTTTCGAAGCGTCAATTTTATGACGTTTTTCCCGAAAAACAAGTGAAAAACATGAAAGAAACGTTTTGGTCTCGCGCTATTATAAGCGCCAGACGCCCCATTTAACTTGTACTTTTTGTGCATCATGTTTTCTATTAGAAAATACCCGGTTTTACGCAATGCTACTTATAGTTTTAATCTGGTGCACTGTACCGCACGAACGGGTGATTTTGTTAGGACGTCATTATTTTGACGTTTTTCTTGAAAAACAAGTGAAAACCATGAAAGATATCGGGATATACGATGCGGTTATTAGCGCTATGCGCTTATTTTGTGGTGTACTACCTTGCGCAACATGTATACTTTTAAAAGATACTCGATTTTAATAAATACGAACTATAGTTTTATCAGAGCACATCATATCGCCCGTATGGAAATTTTTTTCGAAGCGTCAATTTTATGACGTTTTTCCCGAAAAACAAGTGAAAAACATGAAAGAAACGTTTTGGTCTCGCGCTATTATAAGCGCCAGACGCCCCATTTAACTTGTACTTTTTTGTGCATCATGTTTTCTATTAGAAAATACCCGGTTTTACGCAATGCTACTTATAGTTTTAATCTGGTGCACTGTACCGCACGAACGGGTGATTTTGTTAGGACGTCATTATTTTGACGTTTTTCTTGAAAAACAAGTGAAAACCATGAAAGATATCAGGATATACGATGCGGTTATTAGCGCTATGCGCTTATTTTGTGGTGTACTACCTTGCGCAACATGTATACTTTTAAGATACTCGATTTTAATAAATACGAACTATAGTTTTATCAGAGCACATCATATCGCCCGTATGGAAATTTTTTTCGAAGCGTCAATTTTATGACGTTTTTCCCGAAAAACAAGTGAAAAACATGAAAGAAACGTTTTGGTCTCGTGCTATTATAAGCGCCAGACGCCCCATTTAACTTGTACTTTTTTGTGCATCATGTTTTCTATTAGAAAATACCCGGTTTTACGCAATGCTACTTATAGTTTTAATCTGGTGCACTGTACCGCACGAACGGGTGATTTTGTTAGGACGTCATTATTTTGACGTTTTTCTTGAAAAACAAGTGAAAACCATGAAAGATATCGGGATATACGATGCGGTTATTAGCGCTATGCGCTTATTTTGTGGTGTACTACCTTGCGCAACATGTATACTTTTAAGATACTCGATTTTAATAAATACGAACTATAGTTTTATCAGAGCACATCATATCGCCCGTATGGAAATTTTTTTCGAAGCGTCAATTTTATGACGTTTTTCCCGAAAAACAAGTGAAAAACATGAAAGAAACGTTTTGGTCTCGCGCTATTATAAGCGCCAGACGCCCCATTTAACTTGTACTTTTTTGTGCATCATGTTTTCTATTAGAAAATACCCGGTTTTACGCAATGCTACTTATAGTTTTAATCTGGTGCACTGTACCGCACGAACGGGTGATTTTGTTAGGACGTCATTATTTTGACGTTTTTCTTGAAAAACAAGTGAAAACCATGAAAGATATCGGGATATACGATGCGGTTATTAGCGCTATGCGCTTATTTTGTGGTGTACTACCTTGCGCAACATGTATACTTTTAAAAGATACTCGATTTTAATAAATACGAACTATAGTTTTATCAGAGCACATCATATCGCCCGTATGGAAATTTTTTTCGAAGCGTCAATTTTATGACGTTTTTCCCGAAAAACAAGTGAAAAACATGAAAGAAACGTTTTGGTCTCGCGCTATTATAAGCGCCAGACGCCCCATTTAACTTGTACTTTTTTGTGCATCATGTTTTCTATTAGAAAATACCCGGTTTTACGCAATGCTACTTATAGTTTTAATCTGGTGCACTGTACCGCACGAACGGGTGATTTTGTTAGGACGTCATTATTTTGACGTTTTTCTTGAAAAACAAGTGAAAACCATGAAAGATATCGGGATATACGATGCGGTTATTAGCGCTATGCGCTTATTTTGTGGTGTACTACCTTGCGCAACATGTATACTTTTAAAAGATACTCGATTTTAATAAATACGAACTATAGTTTTATCAGAGCACATCATATCGCCCGTATGGAAATTTTTTTCGAAGCGTCAATTTTATGACGTTTTTCCCGAAAAACAAGTGAAAAACATGAAAGAAACGTTTTGGTCTCGCGCTATTATAAGCGCCAGACGCCCCATTTAACTTGTACTTTTTTGTGCATCATGTTTTCTATTAGAAAATACCCGGTTTTACGCAATGCTACTTATAGTTTTAATCTGGTGCACTGTACCGCACGAACGGGTGATTTTGTTAGGACGTCATTATTTTGACGTTTTTCTTGAAAAACAAGTGAAAACCATGAAAGATATCGGGATATACGATGCGGTTATTAGCGCTATGCGCTTATTTTGTGGTGTACTACCTTGCGCAACATGTATACTTTTAAGATACTCGATTTTAATAAATACGAACTATAGTTTTATCAGAGCACATCATATCGCCCGTATGGAAATTTTTTTCGAAGCGTCAATTTTATGACGTTTTTCCCGAAAAACAAGTGAAAAACATGAAAGAAACGTTTTGGTCTCGCGCTATTATAAGCGCCAGACGCCCCATTTAACTTGTACTTTTTTGTGCATCATGTTTTCTATTAGAAAATACCCGGTTTTACGCAATGCTACTTATAGTTTTAATCTGGTGCACTGTACCGCACGAACGGGTGATTTTGTTAGGACGTCATTATTTTGACGTTTTTCTTGAAAAACAAGTGAAAACCACGAAAGATATCGGGATATACGATGCGGTTATTAGCGCTATGCGCTTATTTTGTGGTGTACTACCTTGCGCAACATGTATACTTTTAAAAGATACTCGATTTTAATAAATACGAACTATAGTTTTATCAGAGCACATCATATCGCCCGTATGGAAATATTTTTCGAAGCGTCAATTTTATGACGTTTTTCCCGAAAAACAAGTGAAAAACATGAAAGAAACGTTTTGGTCTCGCGCTATTATAAGCGCCAGACGCCCCATTTAACTTGTACTTTTTTGTGCATCATGTTTTCTATTAGAAAATACCCGGTTTTACGCAATGCTACTTATAGTTTTAATCTGGTGCACTGTACCGCACGAACGGGTGATTTTGTTAGGACGTCATTATTTTGACGTTTTTCTTGAAAAACAAGTGAAAACCATGAAAGATATCGGGATATACGATGCGGTTATTAGCGCTATGCGCTTATTTTGTGGTGTACTACCTTGCGCAACATGTATACTTTTAAGATACTCGATTTTAATAAATACGAACTATAGTTTTATCAGAGCACATCATATCGCCCGTATGGAAATTTTTTTCGAAGCGTCAATTTTATGACGTTTTTCCCGAAAAACAAGTGAAAAACATGAAAGAAACGTTTTGGTCTCGCGCTATTATAAGCGCCAGACGCCCCATTTAACTTGTACTTTTTTGTGCATCATGTTTTCTATTAGAAAATACCCGGTTTTACGCAATGCTACTTATAGTTTTAATCTGGTGCACTGTACCGCACGAACGGGTGATTTTGTTAGGACGTCATTATTTTGACGTTTTTCTTGAAAAACAAGTGAAAACCACGAAAGATATCGGGATATACGATGCGGTTATTAGCGCTATGCGCTTATTTTGTGGTGTACTACCTTGCGCAACATGTATACTTTTAAAAGATACTCGATTTTAATAAATACGAACTATAGTTTTATCAGAGCACATCATATCGCCCGTATGGAAATATTTTTCGAAGCGTCAATTTTATGACGTTTTTCCCGAAAAACAAGTGAAAAACATGAAAGAAACGTTTTGGTCTCGCGCTATTATAAGCGCCAGACGCCCCATTTAACTTGTACTTTTTTGTGCATCATGTTTTCTATTAGAAAATACCCGGTTTTACGCAATGCTACTTATAGTTTTAATCTGGTGCACTGTACCGCACGAACGGGTGATTTTGTTAGGACGTCATTATTTTGACGTTTTTCTTGAAAAGCAAGTGAAAACCATGAAAGATATCGGGATATACGATGCGGTTATTAGCGCTATGCGCTTATTTTGTGGTGTACTACCTTGCGCAACATGTATACTTTTAAAAGATACTCGATTTTAATAAATACGAACTATAGTTTTATCAGAGCACATCATATCGCCCGTATGGAAATTTTTTTCGAAGCGTCAATTTTATGACGTTTTTCCCGAAAAACAAGTGAAAAACATGAAAGAAACGTTTTGGTCTCGCGCTATTATAAGCGCCAGACGCCCCATTTAACTTGTACTTTTTTGTGCATCATGTTTTCTATTAGAAAATACCCGGTTTTACGCAATGCTACTTATAGTTTTAATCTGGTGCACTGTACCGCACGAACGGGTGATTTTGTTAGGACGTCATTATTTTGACGTTTTTCTTGAAAAACAAGTGAAAACCATGAAAGATATCGGGATATACGATGCGGTTATTAGCGCTATGCGCTTATTTTGTGGTGTACTACCTTGCGCAACATGTATACTTTTAAAAGATACTCGATTTTAATAAATACGAACTATAGTTTTATCAGAGCACATCATATCGCCCGTATGGAAATTTTTTTCGAAGCGTCAATTTTATGACGTTTTTCCCGAAAAACAAGTGAAAAACATGAAAGAAACGTTTTGATCTCGCGCTATTATAAGCGCCAGACGCCCCATTTAACTTGTACTTTTTTGTGCATCATGTTTTCTATTAGAAAATACTCGGTTTTACGCAATGCTACTTATAGTTTTAATCTGGTGCACTGTACCGCACGAACGGGTGATTTTGTTAGGACGTCATTATTTTGACGTTTTTCTTGAAAAACAAGTGAAAACCATGAAAGATATCGGGATATACGATGCGGTTATTAGCGCTATGCGCTTATTTTGTGGTGTACTACCTTGCGCAACATGTATACTTTTAAAAGATACTCGATTTTAATAAATACGAACTATAGTTTTATCAGAGCACATCATATCGCCCGTATGGAATTTTTTTTCGAAGCGTCAATTTTATGACGTTTTTCCCGAAAAACAAGTGAAAAACATGAAAGAAACGTTTTGGTCTCGCGCTATTATAAGCGCCAGACGCCCCATTTAACTTGTACTTTTTTGTGCATCATGTTTTCTATTAGAAAATACCCGGTTTTACGCAATGCTACTTATAGTTTTAATCTGGTGCACTGTACCGCACGAACGGGTGATTTTGTTAGGACGTCATTATTTTGACGTTTTTCTTGAAAAACAAGTGAAAACCATGAAAGATATCGGGATATACGATGCGGTTATTAGCGCTATGCGCTTATTTTGTGGTGTACTACCTTACGCAACATGTATACTTTTAAAAGATACTCGATTTTAATAAATACGAACTATAGTTTTATCAGAGCACATCATATCGCCCGTATGGAAATTTTTTTCGAAGCGTCAATTTTATGACGTTTTTCCCGAAAAACAAGTGAAAAACATGAAAGAAACGTTTTGGTCTCGCGCTATTATAAGCGCCAGACGCCCCATTTAACTTGTACTTTTTTGTGCATCATGTTTTCTATTAGAAAATACCCGGTTTTACGCAATGCTACTTATAGTTTTAATCTGGTGCACTGTACCGCACAAACGGGTGATTTTGTTAGGACGTCATTATTTTGACGTTTTTCTTGAAAAACAAGTGAAAACCATGAAAGATATCGGGATATACGATGCGGTTATTAGCGCTATGCGCTTATTTTGTGGTGTACTACCTTACGCAACATGTATACTTTTAAAAGATACTCGATTTTAATAAATACGAACTATAGTTTTATCAGAGCACATCATATCGCCCGTATGGAAATTTTTTTCGAAGCGTCAATTTTATGACGTTTTTCCCGAAAAACAAGTGAAAAACATGAAAGAAACGTTTTGGTCTCGCGCTATTATAAGCGCCAGACGCCCCATTTAACTTGTACTTTTTTGTGCATCATGTTTTCTATTAGAAAATACCCGGTTTTACGCAATGCTACTTATAGTTTTAATCTGGTGCACTGTACCGCACGAACGGGTGATTTTGTTAGGACGTCATTATTTTGACGTTTTTCTTGAAAAACAAGTGAAAACCATGAAAGATATCGGGATATACGATGCGGTTATTAGCGCTATGCGCTTATTTTGTGGTGTACTACCTTGCGCAACATGTATACTTTTAAAAGATACTCGATTTTAATAAATACGAACTATAGTTTTATCAGAGCACATCATATCGCCCGTATGGAAATTTTTTTCGAAGCGTCAATTTTATGACGTTTTTCCCGAAAAACAAGTGAAAAACATGAAAGAAACGTTTTGGTCTCGCGCTATTATAAGCGCCAGACGCCCCATTTAACTTGTACTTTTTTGTGCGTCATGTTTTCTATTAGAAAATACCCGGTTTTACGCAATGCTACTTATAGTTTTAATCTGGTGCACTGTACCGCACGAACGGGTGATTTTGTTAGGACGTCATTATTTTGACGTTTTTCTTGAAAAACAAGTGAAAACCATGAAAGATATCGGGATATACGATGCGGTTATTAGCGCTATGCGCTTATTTTGTGGTGTACTACCTTGCGCAACATGTATACTTTTAAAAGATACTCGATTTTAATAAATACGAACTATAGTTTTATCAGAGCACATCATATCGCCCGTATGGAAATTTTTTTCGAAGCGTCAATTTTATGACGTTTTTCCCGAAAAACAAGTGAAAAACATGAAAGAAACGTTTTGGTCTCGCGCTATTATAAGCGCCAGACGCCCCATTTAACTTGTACTTTTTTGTGCGTCATGTTTTCTATTAGAAAATACCCGGTTTTACGCAATGCTACTTATAGTTTTAATCTGGTGCACTGTACCGCACGAACGTGTGATTTTGTTAGGACGTCATTATTTTGACGTTTTTCTTGAAAAACAAGTGAAAACCATGAAAGATATCGGGATATACGATGCGGTTATTAGCGCTATGCGCTTATTTTGTGGTGTACTACCTTGCGCAACATGTATACTTTTAAAAGATACTCGATTTTAATAAATACGAACTATAGTTTTATCAGAGCACATCATATCGCCCGTATGGAAATTTTTTTCGAAGCGTCAATTTTATGACGTTTTTCCCGAAAAACAAGTGAAAAACATGAAAGAAACGTTTTGGTCTCGCGCTATTATAAGCGCCAGACGCCCCATTTAACTTGTACTTTTTTGTGCATCATGTTTTCTATTAGAAAATACCCGGTTTTACGCAATGCTACTTATAGTTTTAATCTGGTGCACTGTACCGCACGAACGGGTGATTTTGTTAGGACGTCATTATTTTGACGTTTTTCTTGAAAAACAAGTGAAAACCATGAAAGATATCGGGATATACGATGCGGTTATTAGCGCTATGCGCTTATTTTGTGGTGTACTACCTTGCGCAACATGTATACTTTTAAAAGATACTCGATTTTAATAAATACGAACTATAGTTTTATCAGAGCACATCATATCGCCCGTATGGAAATTTTTTTCGAAGCGTCAATTTTATGACGTTTTTCCCGAAAAACAAGTGAAAAACTAGACTTGCTACAAGTCCCTCTCTATGTAATATGTTTAGTTAATCATTTTTAGTGAAGATATTATATTCCGCTGATAAGAAATATCTCTGATTGTTGCGGGAGAGACATCTCACATTTCTCTTTGATACTAAATGGCCCTTTAATATAATTTTGAAATTGAAAATTAATTATAATTAGAAAGGGACTTGTAACAAGTCTAGTGAAAAACATGAAAGAAACGTTTTGGTCTCGCGCTATTATAAGCGCCAGACGCCCCATTTAACTTGTACTTTTTTGTGCATCATGTTTTCTATTAGAAAATACCCGGTTTTACGCAATGCTACTTATAGTTTTAATCTGGTGCACTGTACCGCACGAACGGGTGATTTTGTTAGGACGTCATTATTTTGACGTTTTTCTTGAAAAACAAGTGAAAACCATGAAAGATATCGGGATATACGATGCGGTTATTAGCGCTATGCGCTTATTTTGTGGTGTACTACCTTGCGCAACATGTATACTTTTAAAAGATACTCGATTTTAATAAATACGAACTATAGTTTTATCAGAGCACATCATATCGCCCGTATGGAAATTTTTTTCGAAGCGTCAATTTTATGACGTTTTTCCCGAAAAACAAGTGAAAAACATGAAAGAAACGTTTTGGTCTCGCGCTATTATAAGCGCCAGACGCCCCATTTAACTTGTACTTTTTTGTGCATCATGTTTTCTATTAGAAAATACCCGGTTTTACGCAATGCTACTTATAGTTTTAATCTGGTGCACTGTACCGCACGAACGGGTGATTTTGTTAGGACGTCATTATTTTGACGTTTTTCTTGAAAAACAAGTGAAAACCATGAAAGATATCGGGATATACGATGCGGTTATTAGCGCTATGCGCTTATTTTGTGGTGTACTACCTTGCGCAACATGTATACTTTTAAAAGATACTCGATTTTAATAAATACGAACTATAGTTTTATCAGAGCACATCATATCGCCCGTATGGAAATTTTTTTCGAAGCGTCAATTTTATGACGTTTTTCCCGAAAAACAAGTGAAAAACATGAAAGAAACGTTTTGGTCTCGCGCTATTATAAGCGCCAGACGCCCCATTTAACTTGTACTTTTTTGTGCATCATGTTTTCTATTAGAAAATACCCGGTTTTACGCAATGCTACTTATAGTTTTAATCTGGTGCACTGTACCG
>CAXARO010000086.1:0-16671 GCA_963971305.1 Arcuatula senhousia | reverse complement strand
GTTTACCGAAACTTTATTATTTTATCCGTCACACTTTAGTACCGTCTCGCTTTGCATTTGCTCTTAACTTGGTATCTATTTTTCCTAAATTGCTGGTATTAAGTAACAAGCTGAATATGGGCATAGTGTATTGTGGGATAAGTTTTTGGTTCCATCGGACATCTACTTCCTGTTGACCGAAAACTTTAATTTCTCCGTCACACAAAATTAATTCATCCCCGCTTTTCCTAGATTGCCGATATTTGGTAACAAAGCTTTATACGAATATGATGTATTGTGGGAAACTTTTTTGGATCCATCGGACACCATACCTCTTGTTAACCGAAAACTTTTAAAAAACACTCTGTCGCACGTTTCATTCACTTACATGTATATCTCATTACTATCAACTATTACTCCTACTTCCTGTTTTCCGAGCCTAAAAATGGTCAAAAATGGAAAAATTTTCGTAACAGATTTCTCTTCTTCTACTGAAGGGATTGATTTTGGTACACAGCTTAACATTATGAGTTGTACCGTGTCGCCCCTTTCCAACTTTTTTACTATAGTTTTGAAGGAACTGGCGTACAAGCGGACGGACGGACAGTTAACTTAAGTTGATCCGAACAAGTAATGCCCCTTTACTTTCATAAACGGACCATAAACTGTTGGAAATTTTCAAAGAAAAGGGGCTAGCCGTAGTGTTTATAAATGCGACTGTTTTTGAATTACCGGAATTTACAAAAGTAACCGACTTTAACCATAAATTTGTAATGTCGCTTTCATAGCTTACAAGTTCGATAAATATTAGAGTCAAGTTTTGTAAGTAAGTAGGTACATGTATTTGGGAATCCATGTGACTTAAAGTTTCTACTTGTCGACCGGCATATACATCGTCAGAGCATCCCCAATAAAATTGGATAAATGTTTACACCAAGCAATGAAGGATGTTCATCATATGGAAATGTGCATGCAGATGAAATCTGCATCTCTGTAATATCATTAAATTAATGGGAATACTTGACATATTTTTTTTTCAATATAGAATCTTAAATGTACTCAGTACAGTATTTTTTTTTCTAATACTCTTATCTTAAAAACGAAAGAATATGGAATATGTGCCAAAAAGACACGATCCACATATTGAAATGATTTTAATAAATGTACAAAAGCAAAATTTCACTGCGTGTGAAGCGCTTTTCTGGATTAACCTTCATCAGACACGCTAGGAGTAGAAAACTTGGAAAACGGGTAGAATATTAGATTTGATTAAAAAAAAAAATGCCAAAAAATATTACAACAATGACCAAACAGATAAATCTATTAATTTAAAGGAAACAGCCAAACGGTGTCAAATTTTGAAAATATGTAAACTGTGTCTTTCCAACACATATTCCAGTACTCGAAAATATATAAGAGCATACAACTGAAGCACGGGGAAGCTTTCTACGACCTCCACACGGCACTAAAGCCAAACTCTGAAATAATATTAAAAACGAAAGAATATGGAATATGTGCCAAAAAGACACGATCCACATATTGAAATGATTTTAATAAATGTACAAATTGTATGCATTGGCTTTATTAAGTTTTTTTTTCACTTGCAAAAAAAATGATGAAAATATACCCCACTAATAAGAGAGTGGCTATATTGCAATCACCTTGTCCGTCCGTCTGTCTGTCCGTCTGTCCGTCTGCCCGTCTGTCCGTCCGGTACAATATCTCGGCTTCTACTGAAGGGATTGCTTTTAAATTTGGTAGACAGCAGACAGGTTTAGCATGATGGGACGTACATTTTCTTTACTTTCTAGGTCAGTTGGTGATCTACTTCCTGTTTTCCGAGCCGACTTAAACTATTTAAATGGTCAAAAATGGAAAAATTTTCGTAACAGATTTCTCGTCTTCTATTGAAGGTACACAGCTTTACATTATGAGTTGTACCGTGTCGCCCCTTTCCAAGTCAGTCGGTCTTCTACTTCCTGTTTTCTGAAATGACCTAGACTATTTTAAAAGTCAAAAATGGAAATGTTTTGTAACAGTCAGAATTCTCAGCTTACACTCACGGGATTAATTTTATATTTGGTATACAGCTCAACCATCATGATATGTATCGTGTCTCCCCTTGCCAGGTTTGTCGGTTATCTACGTCCTGTTTTCTGAATGGGCGAGTGGGGGTATGCTTACCACGACTTAGTGCAACCTCTTGTTTTCCTAACAATTGCTTTTTACAGTCTCTTGAAATTTGGTCTCGCAAGCCTTTTTTGCATAATTATTTATGTTGTTAAAAAACGAAAAGCAATAAATATATATGACAAAAAATTATTTCACAACTGCCCCAACCCCGAAAATATAGGACTGCGTGGATATTTGTATATTAACAATTTGTTTGTATTGCACATTATTGTCCCCCCCCCCCATTTCTCTCTCTGATGAAGTCAGGCAGACGAGAGTGTCAGTTTCGAAAATAGGAACGAGTATAAAAGTACATGTATATTTGCTTCGACCTACCCCCTTTTTCTTTCTTATTAAGTTTAAATTGTAGTAAATTGTAAATCTTTTGGTGAACAGTATTCACATTTTAAAACTTATTTTAAGGGAGACAACAAGAAATCGTTTCCGACTAAATTGACATAAGAACATAACAGGTATACGGCCTTATGTTAATAATACTCGTCTTTACGTCTATCGTCCGATTATCTCTAGTAAGAGACATCGTGCGCCGGCGTATGATCCCCATTTCCTGTCCCTTTCCAGTTGCAGTCAAAAACTCTCCTCCCCAATTGGCCTTGTGTACCCTTTTCCTCCACTTAATCATTCATGTTTATCAGATATCATGTTCATCTCCCAGATATAGCCGAATTTGCGCTGCTTGGGAGTAAAGCAATAACTTACTTACTAACCTTATTAGAGATGGCGCTGCTGTAGATGAGGTTAATCATATCACCAACTCACTGTCTGAATATGAACGCATGACAGGATAAGAGGGACATCTATTGTACGGGATACTGTTTAACAACTTTTACAATAATCCTTCATCTGGTCTGTGCACCATTTTGTCTTCTCCTTATTCGTGAGCCGGAAATGTTTCAAACTATCCATCAGCCAATCAAAACACATTGTTTTTCTCTTTTTTTTATTTACTTCGATCTTCATCAAGGAAAATGATATCGTTTTTCGTTTACAACTACATGACCAATATAGGGTTTGTAACGTTAGCCTTCTTTTTAAAAGTTGTTTAAAAATTTTCTTATCCATTTCCGCGTCTCATCCCCTCGTCTGACATGTTCGAAAGAAGTAAAGGCACCAATGGAGCATCCGAATGTCAAAAGTCCGAAACAGTCTCAGATGATTGCGGATGTTTGTTTGTCATAGGTTTTCTTTGGTCTTCCTTTGCCGGATTTGACGCGCTGGATTGACTGTTGGCAATGCGACGGGTATGCTGAAGCAGACAGAGACTGTTTCGGACGTCTCACCCCCCTTGTTTACCTTTAAACTTTTCAAACCAAGTTTTATCCCCAGTTGCTGTCTTCACTCAGAAAATTCTACCGGAAACATCATGCGCTTATGGACAGGTGTTGGATTTTGGTCTCTCAGATGATTGCGGATGTTTGTTTGTCGTAGGGTTTTCTTTGGTCTTCCTTTGCCGCATTTGACGCGCTGGGTTGACTGTTGGCAATGCGACGGGTGTGCTGTAGCAGGCAGAGACTGTTTCGGACTTTTGACATTCGGATGCTCAATTGGAGCCTTTTTGCTTCTTTCTAACATGTCTAATACCAATCTTATTTTTCTTCTTCAGAAAACGGGTTCGTAGAATATGATGAATTCCTGACGATGATGAAACGGTGGCAACACAACTTGTCGTGTGATACACCGTCGTCTTCGACACAAACAAAAACAAAGGAAGATAAACATTACGAAGCATTTAAAGCTTTTGACATGGACGGAAACGGGTATATAGATAAACATGAACTTAAGTATACAATGAGAAGGCTAGGTGAAAACTTATCTGATGAGGATATTAAGGCAATGTTTAAAGAAGCTGACCTTAATGGAGATGGCAAAATTGATTTCAACGGTTAGTATTGTATTGAATTAATTTTGATTTTAGCCATTCCTGTCGGTACTTTTCATTTTGCAGACATGAAAATGAATATGCGTTAAATATTGCAAGAGTGTTTTATTTCATTGAAAGAAACAAAGATTGTTTTTCTTTCTTTGAAATTCAATATTTTAAGTTTAAAAAGCACAAGAAGGACACATAATATACAACGCAATCTGAACATAGTCGAAACTAAAATTCAATGACATGAAGTAAACTGAAGAATTCAGCAACACAAAAGAGGTACCTTTGGATAGCTAGGACACTTGCAAATATGGCGTAAATGGGTCGCTTTCGCCTTTTTAATATCAAGATATTGTTTTTTTTTAATTAGTTATGTTAGCTCTCTTACTATATCAATACTTAATTTCTTTTTATATTTATTAATTGAAACCATTATTATTATTTCTGTTTGCAGAATTCAAACGGCTTTTGCAACATTTTTGTCCCGAGTGAAATTCAACATCACAAACCAATGGATTCCATTACGTCAGTCATCACGTGACTTCAGTATCCCAATCAGGATGCAATGAACAATAGCCAATGAGAATGATTGAACCGGGATACTGTGTACGTCATGCTCTTCAAGTTGTTTTCATTTCCCAATTCCTGAGGATGGTGCAAAACATTTTGTGTATATGTAGTTTTTTGAAAACGTAGGAGTTGTAAAAATAATATCGATTCATAGTTTTAGTAAAATGTTTCACGAATTACATTTCACAATAATGCATTTTAACCGCATTATATAAATTGAATAACACTAAATAATTCTTAAACACATGTATCTTTAATAACCTTAAATCTATAGCTATGATCCCTCCATAAACCATAAAGAAATTTAAATTTATTATTCATAAGATTAGTGTTAGTTATGGCGTATGCCCGATGGGGGATAACTGATTTATACCACGGGACTGTAGAGGGTGCTAAATGAAAGTTTATGATAATTAATGAGGGGGGTCTTTCAGGAATTTAGCCTTATCTACTCATAAAGCATGATTAATGCAGGGTATCTCGTTACATTTTATGACATAGTGGTATAAATAAAGATTATTTCGAAAGTCATAAGAAAAAAATAATGAACCAGTTTCTAGATTTAAGGGATATTTTTGCTTTGTTTGAATTCAGGTCATATGAAATTGTCAATTTATTCTAAAGTTGATCTGTTTTGCAATGATGACTTGCATTGTAATATAAATAAGATTTTTCAACGAACTTTGTATTGCACTTAAACATTTCATAACCCTTTCAAGTACCCTAGGAAGTGTACAAGTTTACCATTTCGTTTAATGTCTTGATTTAAGACTTATATTGCAAATGTTCTAAACGTCTAGCTTCTTTAAATTAGGACAATAACGAAGTACAAAAAAACATGTAATTTGCATAACAGTACATTTTTAATGACGTAATAATCTAAGGAATGACATAGTACACAAAGACTTATTACGTTCTGACCTAATAGTTTGTTGGAATGACGTAATACAAAAACACTTATTATCTTTCCTACTTAAACACATTCCATTTGATAGTTAGAATTTGTATGTTTTCCTATGATCATGATACACCCAGTTTACAGTGACGTTTTTATCATGTCATCGAAAAGGGGTTATATGTTAAACATCCAGGTACCCATTTGTTGTGACGTTTATATCATGTTGACATGGAATAGGGTAAGATAGTAGAGATGGGTAAAAAGTACTACGAATTATAAACAGATAAGTTGTTGTTTGATTAGAGACCTCACAACATTATTATGTATAATCCATTCTGATAGATTAAATACAATATGTTTATATAAATGGCAACACTGACTTTTTTCATTAACCAGAAATGCAATTTAATGTTGTTGATTTTTGTACGATAAAGACACATTTAGTGCTATAAAAGGCCAGTTAGTTGTATATGAGGCAGTAAATAATGTTTTATTTGTGCTAAGGTTTCACTAGGCTATAACATTTTTATTGTGGTTGTTTCTATTCTGAAAACTGTTATTTATATGGCTTAACTCATGAGTTTTGAAATTAAAATATACTGATCTAAGTGTCTAGCTACTCCAACAAAACATTTCATTAAGAGATTTGTTATTTTGTAGATATTTCACTTCTAAAATTAATGGTGACCTTAACGTAGATGAAATGAGAAGTGGTATCCCTCGTATCTATCTGTGCAATTTCTGTCAAAATACCAAGTTTCAAATTATTTGATGAATGATGAATGCACGTTGATGCACTTCATATTTAAATTTTGCGTGTTTTGTTATTTTCTCTACTTTTTAAAGAATTTTTCTGAAATTGTATTGCTGACAACGACCAAAGCGCCGTAATCCTGGGCCGTTTAATTTCGGGATACAGTTAAAATCCATTATGAGGAAAGGGAGAAAAAATTTCGACTGACCGGAAATGAACAAATAGCACAGGAAGTGAAAATTTCATTTTTTTTAACAGTTCTTGTATCAATTTTAAAATTTTTAAAATAAAAATTATATTTTCCTGTTTTTGAAGCAGATACGTGTCGTTTAAAGTTGCTTTCATGAATAAATTTGACATTTAAAAATTTTAGTTGGAGTAGCTAAAGTGTCTACGATTTAAGTATCAATATTCAACTTTGAACCAGTAGTTTTATTAGTATAACAATTAATTTTGATAAGATAAAAGAAAATGGAATTAAAAAGTTAAAAATAAATATAGGTACACCTTTTTTCTGTCTACAATAGTTTCATTTTATTTTTTTAATCTAAGAATGTTTTGTTCTTGAAAGATGCATGTTCATTTTTGCATTAGTTTTTTTCCTATGAATTAAGAGTTGACAAAATAATCTGTTAATGGTACAAAACATTTGAATGCAACATTTGTGTTGTGTTCTCCCCACTTGATATTATGCAAATGTACGTAGTGATATTTGTAATCAATTCTTGTGTATATGTCACCAATGTTTGTGTATTTTTCTTTCGTCATAATTCCTTTTTTTGGGTAACAATGTGAAATGATATAAACATAGGAAGTTAAAAGTCACGGTAACTTTACAAGGATAGGAATTGAATACATTAAAGTAAAGAAAATGATGAAGACATATTGATTAGTGGATTAATTAGTATGCATGAAGTAAATATAAACTGTATCATACACATTGTGTAAGGCTTTAAAAGCGATATAAACTACTTGAAGTGTGATATTGAGAAAGGCCAACAAGCTGTTTTTCTTGATAACACGTTTTTCTTTGTACATGGTTTGACATGTGTTAACCCTTCCTGATTTTTATCGTTTTATCGTTTATTACTGTTAGTGTGTAAGATGTCAAAAATTCGGAGTGAATTTTTACCATATTTTGTAATTAGGGCATTTTTTATATTATATTGTTTAGTGATTTTCAATGGATTGTGATATTAGCATTTTGTTAGCAAAACTTTTGCAAGGAGAAAAGTTTTGAAATGTAAAAGACTTATTCCATCTTCATCTTTTAAGGTAGACCTTTAGGTCATTTCTATCCGATCAATTATATTGTTATTTTTGCATCAATATTACTATTTAGAATTTTCTTTTAACTGCTCTTGTTTGAAGCTTGCTTTTTATTTTGCAATCTAATAAACCCAACCCCTCTTTAAATGGTCATTATATTCAATATACCTTAGAATATAACCAAATACCAAGGACATTGTTGTATCACTAAGGACATATGTTAGCAAAAGTTTGTTTTCAAATTATACATATTGTAACGCATATTAAGTAAAACAATGAAATTGCAGTTGGTATTAGCAGGTCTGGTTTTAGTCCAAAGCATTTTCACCAATTATATTTTTTGTTGTCGAAATAGTATTTTGAACAGTAATAAAACTTTAGATAGCTTTCAAAATGTCATGGGAACATGTAGAAGTTTGTGAAAAGTTGAAAACGGATGTTCCATGTTGCAATCAGAAATTATGGTTTAAAAGTGTAAATTTGTCTATTTAACCATTCTGTAGATAAAAACGTTTAGATTATGTGAAGAGTCATTGGTCTGGGGTATTTATATGAAAGTCCGGTTTTTTCTTCTGTGCAATACAATATTTGACAAGATTCTGACGTGTAACAGTAGCAGATATCAACTGCATTTGACATTATATCCCATCCCTCCTATAGATTCTGTGATATAGTTTTTCTTGTTCCAGTCTTGCCATATCTAGTGTTACCACTGAGTTTCTAGGTTTCGTTATTGTTAATTTTTTATTTTTTATTATGATAAAATTTGTTACATTTAATATAATTTACAATATAAACCTTAATGTAAAATAGAATAGCATTAACCCATGCTTTAAAATTTGGTACCATTAAGGTAAACAACCACTCAATCCGAATCCAGTTGATGAATCTGAAGATTCTTTTTTTAACAAAATAGTTTCATAATATAAGAATATTGAGATATCAAAAAAAATTCATTAGTAGACTGGTTAATGCTTTTTGGGGGGGGGGATTTTGTTTTACTTTTGGGCCCACTCTTGCCAAAATTAGAACAGAGAGTATCAGGCTTGGAACCAGTTTTTCCTATTATGCAATGTATGATGCGCTAGTCAGCCAAATCATGTTGCCCTGGAATCGACCACCAACAGTTGATTTGAACTTCTAGAAAATTTACAGGTTAAAAAAGGATATAGCAAGCAATAGGATTCGGATTTGCGGTTTTACATCTTAAATCACTTTCGATTACTCTTGCCTGAAAAGTGAAGGTTTGATATGAATTAGGTCTTTGGCTAAAACAGTAAACAGATTGACACTTTATATGAAAAATGCCACGCCTTCATATTTGATTGGCAAACTGTAGCAACTGGAGAGGGAAGTCGTGAAACCGGGTATGGCAATATTGCGGAATTGTTTCTAAAAGTGTTATTATTAGAAGTAGATTTAATGTTTCATATTGTTTTGTTCATATGTGTGATCTCTTTATTTTATGCACATACATATTTTATATTTTCATATCTAAAAAAACTTGTACATATATTTAAACCTTGAATAAATTCCAGTTGAAGTAACACAATATGTGACTCTTTATTTATTACATGTATTTACATTTAGACTTATTGGGAAAGTTGGTTTTTTTCAAACAAGGATGCAACAAAAGGTCCGGCAAACAATTCTAAATGATTCGTCAAAAAGACCTTTGTCACTTTGAATACAAATGTCGTCAAAGAGGCAAAGAGGTACCAATAGGGCATCTAAATGTAAAATTTTCGAAAGGACAAAGACAAAAAACAACACACACGAACTCGAAAAGCAGTTAAAAATAGACACATCGGAGCTCCGGAAGAGTAAGAAGTTCCTGTTTGCTATAACACGACCGTGTCGTTATTAATGGTGAATACAGCGTTGCAAATTAAGTAAAGAAGGACAAAACAAAGCCATATGACAAAACAAAATCTGCACCCACCTGAGAGAAAGAACACCTAACCAAAATGAGTAACTAATGTCGAAACAAGAGTGAATTTAGGTATTTCGAAAAATTATGGGCAATTCATGGAAAAAAAAGTGTTCTTGATCCTTCCCTCCTTTATTAAAATTAGTATAATATCATTTTAATCGCTATTTTCAAGATCAGCAGCCTTCTATTGTGTCCCAGACATTGGAAAGTCCCATAGATACACCTTTGCCCATTTAGAAAGGTTGCTTATTGTGAAAATTAAATCTAAATAAAACTACACCAACGAAAATAGCTGGGCGTGTAAATAACTAACAGCTACACAGTATAGGTTAGGAACTACTAAATCAAACCCCCTCTTAAAGCAACCAAAATTTAAAGTGTTTGGAGACTACCAGGCAATAAACCTTAACTTTAAACTCCTAAAGAGTATATATTCTCAGGTTCCCCATCATACAAGGAATCATTGTGCTGAAAATATCACTTGAGGTTACAAGACTTGCGGGAAAGAAACGTCATTTCATTTGGGAGCTGGCTAAAAATAGAACATCATGGAAAGGATATGTAAGAAGTATATGTCCTGGAAAACCCCCCATTTAAAGCAGGCAAACATGTATCAAAATTCCATAGATTTGATATGTCTGTGTAACACAGATGCAGTATTAACCAAATATATGCAGTTTTTATACAAATTCGAATTTTTAAGAAAAATATTGAAATTTTAAATATCTACATTGGATATTCTTAGGACTATTTTCACATACGTTCCAATTCTGATTGGTCGATTTAGTAGTTAGTAACCTGAAGTATACAAAGGTGACTTTTGTTCAGTTGGTATACATCTTTGATAGTGACCAACATCCAAAAAAGTCATATTGATCTTCATTTTCTGCAGGAACGATTTGATTAGGGTCAATATCGCAGCAGCTGCAAGTGATAGAGGGATAATATTTTTGTTCAGTTGCTTAATCCTGAAGAGTAACCAACATCTCATCCGGAATAAGGTCAATTAGACCTATATTTTTTCGCATGAATGGTCAATGTTACAGTTTTCGTTAAGATTCGTATCTCAGCAGCTTCTTGTGGTAGACGAGTGATAAAAGATGATTGGGTACAACTTGGATTCTAACCAACATCCGAACTGAAATAAGGTCACAATAACCTTTTTTTCGCCTGATAATTCCGGTAAAAGTTTTGGTCAAGGTCCGTATCTCAGCTACTGCAAGTGGTAGAGGGTGATATTTATTTAGATAGAACGTCTTGACTAGATAGTAACTTACATCTAGAGCAAAATTAAGTCAACTTGCCCTAAATTCTCTGCATTAATGACTAAGGTTAAAGTTTTGGTTGAGATCCACCTCTCAGCAACTGCAAGAAGTAGAGATGATATTGTGCCATTGGGTACATCTTGAAAGTAGGTCATCTTGACCTATATATTTCCTGTATAAATGAATTAAGGTCTGCTACTGGTAGATGGATGATGTTCATCTTATTTAGTTACTGGCAATTGTACTGGAATAAAGCCACCTTGACCTATGGTTTTGCACGGTTGACTCGAATTAAAGGTCTGATTAAGATCCATATCATAACAACTGCAAGAGGTACAGGAATGGTATTTGGTTAGTGTTTAAAATCTTCGACAGTATCCAAAGAAGCAGAGTTACCAATGGGATATCCGAATGTCAAAAGTCCGAAAGGGCATAGACAAAACCAGTAAACACCAACAAGAACGGGACAAAAACAGACAACATGTAAAACATAGAAACACAAAATACTGAATACAGGTCCAACATCTGTTTCGGTCCAGAAATTAAATCACCTGACATTAGCCGCATGAATGGCTTTGATTAAAGTTTTTGTAAAGGTATGACTGAGCGAAATTAAGTGGTTGAGGGGTGATATTTGGTCAGTGGGTACATGTTTGACAGTATCCAACATCTATATCGGTCCGAGAATTAATTCACTTTGACATGAATTAACTCAAGGTCTATATATAAGCAAATGCAAGGGATATAGGAATGATGTTTGGTCACTAGACTCAAGTTAGCGAACAATATCTAGCGAACAAAAAGCTAGCGAACAATACCCAGCGAACATTGTGCAAAAACAAGCTAGCGAACAATTTCCAGCGAACAGTAATAAAAAGTCCGCCAAACTGATATGTATGACGACCGAAAAACGAAACAAGGCAAGTGCGAACACAAATGAAGATAAATATTTTATTTTGTAATTATCAACAAAATAGTGAAAAATAAAGATGCGTTGATGTTTTACCAACTGAAGTTTATTACATAGACCAAGGACCACTTGACTGCTTAAAAACTATGATTGAATAGATAATAAAACCCGTACAGGGACCTCTTCGTTGTCCAAAAAAGTAGTTCGTTAAAAAAACTTAGTTTCTTAAAAACACTCCATCTAAATGTATCTTATATAATTTATTACAATACTAGCATTGAATGTGTCACGTTAAGACTAAATTGTACAGACAATTTCATGCAAATATTGCATAAATCACTTAAGAAAAATATATAAATGACCGAATTACTACACCAAAATTTATACTAATGAGGTACCTACTGGTATTTTTTATTTGCTATACGAGGTTTACATGAAGCTTATCTGAGATACAAAGTATATACATGTATGAATAATAAGAAATGAGGGGGTGGGGGTAACTTTGAGTACCGATTGTGGACCTCCCAGAGATATACCCCGTTAGCCACTTATAGGGTATATAGAGGATACATGTAGCTATTCATATGCCAAATCCCATTGCTAAATCTACACTTTTGAACATTTCACAAGCTCTCAAAGATAAGACCTTCATCAAATATATATAAGTTTAATAGGAAAGGGGGGGGTAACTTTGAGTACCGATTGTGGACCTCCCAGAGATATACCCCGTTAGCCACTTATAGGGTATATAGAGGATACATGTAGCTATTCATATGCCAAATCCCATTGCTAAATCTACACTTTTGAACATTTCACAAGCTCTCAAAGATAAGACCTTCATCAAATATATATAAGTTTAATAGGAAAGGGGGGGGTAACTTTGAGTACCGATTGTGGACCTCCCAGAGATATACCCCGTTAGCCACTTATAGGGTATATAGAGGATACATGTAGCTATTCATATGCCAAATCCCATTGCTAAATCTACACTTTTGAACATTTCACAAGCTCTCAAAGATAAGACCTTCATCAAATATATATAAGTTTAATAGGAAAGGGGGGGGGGGTAACTTTGAGTACCGATTGTGGACCTCCCAGAGATATACCCCGTTAGCCACTTATAGGGTATATAGAGGATACATGTAGCTATTCATATGCCAAATCCCATTGCTAAATCTACACTTTTGAACATTTCACAAGCTCTCAAAGATAAGACCTTCATCAAATATATATAAGTTTAATAGGAAAGGGGGGGGTAACTTTGAGTACCGATTGTGGACCTCCCAGAGATATACCCCGTTAGCCACTTATAGGGTATATAGAGGATACATGTAGCTATTCATATGCCAAATCCCATTGCTAAATCTACACTTTTGAACATTTCACAAGCTCTCAAAGATAAGACCTTCATCAAATATATATAAGTTTAATAGGAAAGAGGGGGGGTAACTTTGAGTACCGATTGTGGACCTCCCAGAGATATACCCCGTTAGCCACTTATAGGGTATATAGAGGATACATGTAGCTATTCATATGCCAAATCCCATTGCTAAATCTACACTTTTGAACATTTCACAAGCTCTCAAAGATAAGACCTTCATCAAATATATATAAGTTTAATAGGAAAGGGGGGGGGGGGTAACTTTGAGTACCGATTGTGGACCTCCCAGAGATATACCCCGTTAGCCACTTATAGGGTATATAGAGGATACATGTAGCTATTCATATGCCAAATCCCATTGCTTAATCTACACTTTTGAACATTTCACAAGCTCTCAAAGATAAGACCTTCATCAAATATATATAAGTTTAATAGGAAAGGGGGGGTAATTTTGAGTACCGATTGTGGACCTCCCAGAGATATACCCCGTTAGCCACTTATAGGGTATATAGAGGATACATGTAGCTATTCATATGCCAAATCCCATTGCTAAATCTACACTTTTGAACATTTCACAAGCTCTCAAAGATAAGACCTTCATCAAATATATATAAGTTTAATAGGAAAGGGGGGGGTAACTTTGAGTACCGATTGTGGACCTCCCAGAGATATACCCCGTTAGCCACTTATAGGGTATATAGAGGATACATGTAGCTATTCATATGCCAAATCCCATTGCTAAATCTACACTTTTGAACATTTCACAAGCTCTCAAAGATAAGACCTTCATCAAATATATATAAGTTTAATAGGAAAGGGGGGGGTAACTTTGAGTACCGATTGTGGACCTCCCAGAGATATACCCCGTTAGCCACTTATAGGGTATATAGAGGATACATGTAGCTATTCATATGCCAAATCCCATTGCTAAATCTACACTTTTGAACATTTCACAAGCTCTCAAAGATAAGACCTTCATCAAATATATATAAGTTTAATAGGAAAGGGGGGGGTAACTTTGAGTACCGATTGTGGACCTCCCAGAGATATACCCCGTTAGCCACTTATAGGGTATATAGAGGATACATGTAGCTATTCATATGCCAAATCCCATTGCTAAATCTACACTTTTGAACATTTCACAAGCTCTCAAAGATAAGACCTTCATCAAATATATATAAGTTTAATAGGAAAGAGGGGGGGTAACTTTGAGTACCGATTGTGGACCTCCCAGAGATATACCCCGTTAGCCACTTATAGGGTATATAGAGGATACATGTAGCTATTCATATGCCAAATCCCATTGCTAAATCTACACTTTTGAACATTTCACAAGCTCTCAAAGATAAGACCTTCATCAAATATATATAAGTTTAATAGGAAAGGGGGGGGGTAACTTTGAGTACCGATTGTGGACCTCCCAGAGATATACCCCGTTAGCCACTTATAGGGTATATAGAGGATACATGTAGCTATTCATATGCCAAATCCCATTGCTTAATCTACACTTTTGAACATTTCACAAGCTCTCAAAGATAAGACCTTCATCAAATATATATAAGTTTAATAGGAAAGGGGGGGTAATTTTGAGTACCGATTGTGGACCTCCCAGAGATATACCCCGTTAGCCACTTATAGGGTATATAGAGGATACATGTAGCTATTCATATGCCAAATCCCATTGCTAAATCTACACTTTTGAACATTTCACAAGCTCTCAAAGATAAGACCTTCATCAAATATATATAAGTTTAATAGGAAAGGGGGGGGTAACTTTGAGTACCGATTGTGGACCTCCCAGAGATATACCCCGTTAGCCACTTATAGGGTATATAGAGGATACATGTAGCTATTCATATGCCAAATCCCATTGCTTAATCTACACTTTTGAACATTTCACAAGCTCTCAAAGATAAGACCTTCATCAAATATATATAAGTTTAATAGGAAAGGGGGGGGGTAACTTTGAGTACCGATTGTGGACCTCCCAGAGATATACCCCGTTAGCCACTTATAGGGTATATAGAGGATACATGTAGCTATTCATATGCCAAATCCCATTGCTAAATCTACACTTTTGAACATTTCACAAGCTCTCAAAGATAAGACCTTCATCAAATATATATAAGTTTAATAGGAAAGGGGGGGGTAACTTTGAGTACCGATTGTGGACCTCCCAGAGATATACCCCGTTAGCCACTTATAGGGTATATAGAGGATACATGTAGCTATTCATATGCCAAATCCCATTGCTAAATCTACACTTTTGAACATTTCACAAGCTCTCAAAGATAAGACCTTCATCAAATATATATAAGTTTAATAGGAAAGGGGGGGGGGTAACTTTGAGTACCGATTGTGGACCTCCCAGAGATATACCCCGTTAGCCACTTATAGGGTATATAGAGGATACATGTAGCTATTCATATGCCAAATCCCATTGCTAAATCTACACTTTTGAACATTTCACAAGCTCTCAAAGATAAGACCTTCATCAAATATATATAAGTTTAATAGGAAAGGGGGGGGTAACTTTGAGTACCGATTGTGGACCTCCCAGAGATATACCCCGTTAGCCACTTATAGGGTATATAGAGGATACATGTAGCTATTCATATGCCAAATCCCATTGCTAAATCTACACTTTTGAACATTTCACAAGCTCTCAAAGATAAGACCTTCATCAAATATATATAAGTTTAATAGGAAAGGGGGGGGTAACTTTGAGTACCGATTGTGGACCTCCCAGAGATATACCCCGTTAGCCACTTATAGGGTATATAGAGGATACATGTAGCTATTCATATGCCAAATCCCATTGCTAAATCTACACTTTTGAACATTTCACAAGCTCTCAAAGATAAGACCTTCATCAAATATATATAAGTTTAATAGGAAAGGGGGGGGGTAACTTTGAGTACCGATTGTGGACCTCCCAGAGATATACCCTGTTAGCCACTTATAGGGTATATAGAGGATACATGTAGCTATTCATATGCCTAATCCCATTGCTAAATCTACACTTTTGAACATTTCACAAGCTCTCAAAGATAAGACCTTCATCAAATATATATAAGTTTAATAGGAAAGGGGGGGGGTAACTTTGAGTACCGATTGTGGACCTCCCAGAGATATACCCCGTTAGCCACTTATAGGGTATATAGAGGATACATGTAGCTATTCATATGCCAAATCCCATTGCTAAATCTACACTTTTGAACATTTCACAAGCTCTCAAAGATAAGACCTTCATCAAATATATATAAGTTTAATAGGAAAGGGGGGGTAACTTTGAGTACCGATTGTGGACCTCCCAGAGATATACCCCGTTAGCCACTTATAGGGTATATAGAAGATACATGTAGCTATTCATATGCCAAATCCCACTGCTAAATCTACACTTTTGAACATTTCACAAGCTCTCAAAGATAAGACCTTCATCAAATATATATAAGTTTAATAGGAAAGGGGGGGTAACTTTGAGTACCGATTGTGGACCTCCCAGAGATATACCCCGTTAGCCACTTATAGGGTATATAGAGGATACATGTAGCTATTCATATGCTAAATCCCATTGCTAAATCTACACTTTTGAACATTTCACAAGCTCTCAAAGATAAGACCTTCATCAAATATATATAAGTTTAAT
>CAXARO010000085.1:0-91481 GCA_963971305.1 Arcuatula senhousia | reverse complement strand
TAGGCACAACCGTTCCTGAGATTGTGCCCATGAAGTTGTACTATTTTTTTTTTTACTAGTTGTGTTTTTTTTTATCTTGAAAAAAAAAGATCTACAGAAAGGTTTACTTGCAAACAATTGACTCTATTTTCTTCGTGTACTAGTAAATGAGTGGGTTTGTTTAGAGTGTATTTTACAAAAGCAAAATATGTCTGTATTGTTGTAAAGTGACTCATATGAGAGCTTCGTGAACAATCTAAATGCTTTGGGTTTTTTTCCAAGACAATTGCAACATTTCTGTTATAATGTTTATTTTACATGTAGTACTGTATTTTGGATGGTTTATGTTTTTTTCAGTTAACTCAGTTTATATATTTTCTAGACTTTTTTTCATAAATGCTTGAACAATGACTCAAATTAATTCATTTTTATAGGTAATTTAATACGTCTTCATATTTTAAATCATGAATTCTGAAGTTCTATGATGCATGTTAATTAATTATATTTTATTCTATTTATAATGTTTAAGTTAATTATATTTGTATATTTGTGACGGCAGTACTTTCAGAAAAACAAATTATGAAATTATAAACAGCATTTTAGTTGTTGTAAGCTAACAGTCATTTTGTGTTTGTTCAACATTTTCATTTTTATATTTGACTTTGGATTTCAAGAGTTATTTCTATTGATGTTAGCATATTTTTTTCTTTTTTTGATTATTTTAACAAAATTTTAGACTATACAATTACGATTAAAGAAAACATTGATATAATTCAGTTTAACTCATGTCGTGATTTTTTCAGTTTGTATATAATTTATGTAAATTAAAATACATATACATTGTACTTTTTTCGAACATTGTCATTTTAAATCAAGTGATATTTCTGCTTAAGGGAGTTTGAGGTTTTAAAATTTGACATGGGATCTTTTTAAACTTTTATATTAAATTTACTTTAGTATGAGCAATGAAAATATACAATAAAAACAATAGGTGAAGGGGCTGAGTTTTGAAACAATTTGGTACTAATCTTATAAAAGTTTTTATAGATTGTATACGAAATATTGGTAAAATTCATATATTTTCAAAACCTGACACAGCAATTTGTACAAATTTGTGTATACATGTAATAACAAAATAGAAAATACTTTTAATCTTTTAAATAAAAACATGTGGTCACTATTCTCCTTTTCGATATATTGAAGGAAAACTAAATTTTACTTTTCTTTGCCAAAATTTGTCACGCCCCTGAAAAGAGATTCTTTTAAGGCAAAACCCCAGTTACAATTACGTTGAATTGAACAAAGAAAACTAGTAATTTTTCCCCTTTTTAATCTGCAAAAACAAGATAAGGCCCTAGCCCTATTTTGGCCCATCTAGAGGCGAAAAAAAGTAATTCCAAACTTGTTTCAAATATTTCAATCGTCAACTTCCCCTTCTTGTGTAGCAATATTCCGTCAGCTCCAGCTTATGGAGTTTACGTATCTCAATTGATTCGTTACTCCAGAGCGTGCGGGACTTACATCGATTTCCTTGGCAGAGCGACACGTCTGACGCAAAAATTGCTCACACAGGGTTATGTTGCTCCTCGGTTGCTGTCTTCACTCAAGAAATTTTACGGAAGACATCATGCACTTATAGACAAATATGGGATTTCGATCTCTCAGATGAGTGCAGATGTTGGTTTGTCATAGTGTGTTGTTTTGTCTTCCTTTACTGGATTTGACACGCTGAATGGACTATTGGCAACGCGACGGGTGTGCTATAGCAAGCAGGAACTGCTTACTCTTCCGGAGCACCTGAGTTCACTCTTGTTTCGACTGGAGTTCGCGTTGTTGATTGATATTCAGTTGTTTTGTGTTTCCATGTTTTACGTGTTGTCTGTTTTTGTCCCGTTCTTGTTTGTGTTTACTGGTTTAGTCTCTGCCCTTTCGGACTTTTGACATTCGGATACCCCATTGGTACCTCTGCTTCTTGTTACTTTATACCTTATTTTGTAGCCAAAAGAAAACTTTTTTATTGAAGCAAAGGTGTACCAAAGGGGTTATCAGTATCATAAAACCGTAAAGACAAAAACAACACCGGCAGACAAAAACTCATCACAACAAAACACACCACATAACAACATAAAACACACACACACATAACAACAAAACCGCATTCAGCAACGTGAACTCAAGTCGAAACGAGAGTGAACTCAGGTGCTCCGGAAGATTAAGCAGTTCCTGCTTGCTATAGCACACCCGTCACGTTGCCAAAGATCGATTAAGTGTTGGTCAAATCCGGAAAGGATGACATTACAAAACTCTATGTCAAACCAACATCTGTGCTCATCTGAGAGATAGAAATCCCGTATTTGTAAACAAGCACATGATGTCGTCCGTAAAGTTTCTTGAGTGATGACAACAACCTGGGAGCAACGTACCCCCGTGTTAACAATTTGCTTGTCAGCCGTGTAGCTCTATCAAGGAAGTCGTTGTACTCCCCATATGCTCTGGAATAACGAATCAATTGTGATACGTAAACTCCATATGCTGGAGCGGACGGAATGTTGCTACACAGAAAGGGAAAGTTAAATATTGGAAAGTTGAAGTCATCACGTTTGTCATAAAGCCTTGTACAAAGCCTTCCTTGTGTGTCAATTTCGAAAAATACATCATACTTTTGCATACACACAAGTTAGACAATCGAGTTTAAAATTAACCCATTTTGAAAGAAAATTTCATTTTGATGTAAGCACTTTTTCATGGTAGACCTTCAATACATTCAAATTTAAAAATGCTTATATAATTGAAGACAGTGTTTGCCAATTCTATGAAAGGTTCCTTGTATATACACATTACATTTGAACAACAAATTTGAATTAGAAATAACGAGTAATCTTAAAAAAAAACGAAAAAATCAAGATATTTTAAATATTTTGAAAATACTGACTTAAGGTTAAAAATTATAGTCTTTTTAATTTTTCAGTTTGTCATGCATGCGAAACCAGCTTGAAACCTTCACTAAAATACAAGTAATACAAGTTTTCGAACAAAATATGGAGCTGGTTCCGCGTGCAAGGCTATACTTCCGGGAAGGGTACATATCACTCAATTTGACCACATTTCCATAGGCACAATGTTAAAATCATTTGAGTAGGTTCATTCCAAGCACCATTTACTAAAAAATAAAATGCGCTTTTATACTACAGACGATTATTTTCAACAAATATAAAACTCTACCTTTCCAACAAGGCATGTTGTGGTAGAATTGATATAATTTTATTTTTGACTTTCTTGGTGGGCTGAAAAGGGGTCTTATCGCAACCCATCCTTTGTTTCAATTGATTTAAGAAATTCCATAATCAACGTAATCGCGTTTTAGATAGTATATTTCTATAGGACGTTTTCCTATTCACTTTATGTTCCATCCATACAGTAGATAAGTCATATTGTACACGTCTATATTTCGATAAAGTTTGTTATATTGTATATGTCATATTGTGATTTCAACATCACCTCAAAAGATAATTGTTCTGTGTGATTTACTTCAAAAATGAAAAATGTTAAAACTAAAAGTTCTTTATGTCTGTAATTTTAATGACTTAGATATTATAAGTCTTAAATATTTTCTCAATAAATTCATTTTACATCTTTAAATATGTTTTATAAGTTGTTAGTTTGGTGTATTAAAACCATGAATATATTGCTGATAAAAGGCTTTTTTCATAAAAGACAAACTTAATGACTATCGAGTCGTTACTTTTCCTATCTTGATTTACTACATGTTTGTCAACCTGTCACAACACATTTGTTACTCATAAACTTATGGGACGAAACATGCTTCTTAGATAAAGCGCCACGTCTGACAAAAATGTTTTTAACCAATATTTAGCTGCTGTAAATAGTTACGAAATTTTAAGGAAGACCAACGTAGGATATATAAGTAAATAACTTATACATGAGTACAAACGTGTGTTTATCATCAATTGCTTTGAATCCAATTGCTGTTTTTATTATGTGTATGTTTTGAAAATCTTAACTTTTTTGTGTTTTTGTTTTTTAAGTCACCAGATTGTTTAATTTGCCGTTTCAGAAACTCTGTATTTGTAATTATTTGCTTCACTATTCATACATTTATCACGTCAATAGAAAGCCGCATATTTTATATACAATTGCACCAATTAATACACTCACCAAAAACGAAGAAGCATCAGAATATTTATTTTTCATACAACAGAAAACAGTAGAAATCTTAATTACAAGAAAGTTTGCAAGGCTTTACGAAAGTTTAAACTTGTAAAGACATATCTGACGCACCCCTGCTGACAGGTTGTGTTATGAATATAAGGAGTATTTTACAATAAGCCGTAAATACAGATACATAACCCAAATGAGGAAAAAAAATGCCCTACGTCTCTGATAAAAACAAAGGATTATTGATACATTTTTTAAACCAACTTACCGTGAAATTGTCATAACAGACTGTCAGTGATGACTGTATTTTCCAACACGAAACACAAAAACATTTGTACAAGTGCAGATTAACTTTGGGGAAAACTTTCAGTAATAATAACCGGTTGTTAAAAGCAAGCATACAGCAACAACAATAAACAAAAAAATGAAATAAAAAAAGAATACAACAAAGTTCCAGGCAATAGATTTCCACACGCCTGGCTCTCATTCTGTTTACTGAAGCTTCACCAGAAGAGCTCTTTCTTGAACATTAAATATACCAAACCCTTTATAAATATGGATTCAATAGAACAATAAAAAAAACTGCCAAAAACATATAACAAAATGTATCTGGTAAACCGATTGATCTTGATTTTAAATTTTTTTAGGTTGAATGACCACAAACAACACGGTTATGACTGTGGCTAGAGAATCTTATATAAACAACTGAAAACAATACTTGACAAATATCTCTGACAAATTCAACAGGCGTATCAATTGCAATAATTTTTACTTGGATAAATACTTTTCTTATAAAACAACTGCATTAGCGTCGAATGAAATACTTTTTCGTATGAAATAGGGCCTACGATGCTAGGGTTGTCCAAAACTTTCAGAGAGGTGTGTTGGACTCGGTGACTTTATGAACAGTAATGGTTTTTTTATACCCCTTATAAATTCGCTTTTTAGCAACATCTATAAGAACTCAATCTCCTTCTCTTAAGTGCATTGAGACCAATTCAAGATCGTTCATTTATTTAGGTGCACAACTTTTTTACATAGATAATGATTTGTCATTTTTATATATCGTACAATACAATGTTGACAGGGGTACGTCTATTCGTTGATTGCAATTTGGTGGATTTAAAGAATTTCAATGTAACTTTTCTTTCCAAATGTGTTTATTTCTGGTCCTTTCAGGAAAGATTAAGAAAGGTCGGACGTACGTCTGACATCTTGCGTTTGAAAAAATGTTTACACTCCCGTCTCCCGTAAGTTCTCTGTACTCATCCTACAAGTCATAATTAGAACTAAGAAAAATTCTATATGAATAATGTTTGTTATCTTGAATACTTGACAAGTGAGATATTTTTTTAGAAGCTATCCCCATATCCCCGCCCTTCCGGAAAAAAGATCGGCTGGACACTTTGAGAATGTGTTTTAAATAAATGCTAAAACAGAGATAGTGCCTTTTCCAGTGCTTCCTTATAAAACCAAAAGTTGCTTCACATGATTTATTTTTTTCGGACGGATCCATGGCGACCATTTGAATCCTTTCAAATTGTAATTAAGAAACTTATTAAGGACATTTAAAGATAAACAAAAAGAATAGTTTTAAAGGTTAACAAAGCATCTGCCTTTTATTTGATGTTTTGTGCATTAAATTTGATATTTTGTGCATGAAAATATAACTAAATTCAAGGACGACACTCGATGTTAATTTGTCCATGGCGTTTCGTGCATTATATCCCATTGTAGTGGCTGATGTTCTTTGGGGCAAGGAATGGTCTCAAAAACGGATTATCTTCTTTTGTGACAATGAGGAAACTGTGAATATTATCAATAAAGTTATATCGAAAGTACTGGATATTATGTGCTTAATGCATACACTTACTAGGTTAGCTGCAACAAATATTTTTTTCTTTCACTAGTAAGCATATACCGGGTGTAAAAAATAACATAAGTGATAGTCTTTGACTTTCAGACTTTTCGAAAGGTAGCACCGGAAACAGACGCCGAGGCCACTATCTGTCCGCCACTCTCAAATGTAATGTGGAATTAAACAACGTTGTTAATCAGCTATTTAAATCAGGTATATGTCCTAGAACAAGATCACAGTATGAGTGCGGCTACTCGGCATATGTTACCTTTTTAAGTACGTCTGGAGTGAAGTGACCTTATGCCGAAATACCACCCGTATTGGAGGACTCTTTGATATACTTTGCTTCTCATTGTTTCAAAAATTTGAATTTGAAATGTTCAACAATGAAGATGTATATATGTGGTGTACGGTATAAATATCTAGAAAGTGGCATGTGTACTTTATTTAATAATGCCAAAGAAAAATTGTACCGTTTAGATGCTTTGTACAGAGGAATTTAGAAAAATGAAAATAAATCATCGGTTAAGCTGCGTTTTCATATTACTTTTTATTTGCTTAATAGTACATGTATGTGTCGTCTTCTTAGGAATCGATTTCAAATGCCATTTGTAGATACACTCATAGAAGCAGCGTGCGTAACAGCCTATTTCGGTTTCTTAAGATGCGGAAAATTCACAGTGATAAATACGTTTGATCCCGATAACAACGTATGTATGGAGGATTTAAGTTTTTACATCGACCGAGCAACATTGCATTCGAAAGCTTCAAAAACCGACCCCTTTCGTAACGGTATAGACATTCATTTATTTAAGACAGATGCAGATATTCTGGAAAGATATTTAGTGTACGAAATAAGCATTTCAAGCAATCTGATCACAAAGATCCTTTCTTCAGCTTATGGATTTTATGTATCTCAATTGATTTGTTACTCAAGAGCGTGTGGGACATCGATTTCCTTAGCAGAGCGACAAGTCTGACGCAAAAATTGCTCACACAGGGTTATGTTGCTCCTCAGTTGCTGTCTTCACTTAAGAAATTTTACGGAAGACATTATGCACTTATAGACAAATATGGGATTTCGATCTCTCAGATAAGTGCAGATGTTGGTTTGTCATAGAGTTTTGTTTTGTTTTCCTTTATCGGATTTGACATGTTGAATAGACTATTGGCAACGCGACGGGTGTGATTTGGCAAGCAGGAACTGCTTACTCTTTCGGGAACATGAGTTCACTCTTGTTTCGACTGGAGTTCGCGTTGTTGATTGACATTCAGTTATTTTGTGTTTCCTTTCCATGTTTTACATGTTGTCTGTTTTTGTCCCGTTCTTGTTGGTGTTTACTGGTTTTGTCTCTGCCCTTTCGGACTTTTGACATTCAGATACCCCATTGGTACCTCTGCTTATGGATAACGGAAAGGCGTTAACTAGATTTTATCTAATAAATACTTTGAAAAGCATGGGATACAACCCAGACGTCTATAATGGCCATAGTTTCCGCAAAGGAGCTGCTACACAAGCAAGCAATAAGATCGATGATCATCTCATTCAGGCTTTAGGAAGATGGACCTCACAGTGCTATACTCGCTACATCAGTACATCTTTAGGCACGTTGAAACAGACACAACGTTCATTATTGGAATAGCTATTAAAAGCTGTAGTGTTGAGGCATAATAATCCTCGTATGTTTCGTTAAAGTGCATATACGTCTTCTAGTGATTGGCCATAATAATGCCATTGGATTTTATTTCTGTGCTAGTTTAGTGAATTGGCCATAATAATGCCATTTTATGCTTGATTAATGAAGGATCAAATAATGCCATTTCGTGCTTGTTTTAGTGAATGGCAAAAATAATGTATTTTCCAATTTTAATTTCGTTTTTTTTTGTGTGTCTGCTTTCTGTAACTATGTTATGTGTTATTTAGTAGCATTCGATTCATTTTGTCGGTTGACTTTGCAACACGTAATTCATTCTACGCTAATCATTTTTTTGTTTGTTTTAAACTACGATAGTGACGTGCTTAATTCAAAGCAAGGTCGTCATGGAATGTTCCTCTTTCATTGGAATATTGAAAGAGGACATAAAAGAGCTATGGTTGGCTATGATTTCATCTTTGTTAAATGTAGTCCGTGTGTATGTAGCACTAGCGGAAGTATTACCATCAATGCCTAGTTCTTTTATTAGACGATTGTAATAATGTGCTTTACATACAAAAACTATATTATTGGAAGCCTTGTCTGCTGGCGTGACAACATACCTGTCATGTAAAGAAGAGAGACAATTGAGAGCTTCACGATCTCTAAATACAGAAGAAGGCCGGGGGTTCACACATTTGCGAAGTTTGTGTATTCGGCTTCGTACAAGAGATCGGATAGTCCTTACCCAGTCTGACAGTGATTCAAGCTCTGGTTCTTGGTCCTTTTCCCTCTTTATCCAGGCTCTAGCATAGTCCTCCACAGCGTCCATGATGATCTTAAAGTTATGATTCCAATTTATACGTTGCGGTTCCCTGAATTTAGGTCCATGGGAAACCACATTACGTAATAAACCATTTTCAATTATCTTAAGATCACCCGTGATGACATGACCAGATGGACCATAGACAAAGGGAGAAGCATAGCAATCACATGTCAGACGGGACTTTAGATATTCTTCAATGTTTAGGTCCTGTAATGCCTTTTTGTGGTTGAAAATTTTACTACTTATGGTTTTAGTGTAGCGGTAGGAAACAATTGGTGTTGACTGATTTTTGAAATATTGAGGAATTTGAGATGTAACAGAACAGTAGGTCTAAGCGGTAAACAGCAGTCTAATATATCCTTGTATTTGTCTAGCCTTTCTTTTCTTATTATCCCCTTCTTGTCAAAATCATACACCATTAATTTGTTTTATGAAATGTACGTCTTCAGTTTACAAGCAGTAAAGCATTGCCGGTAACCCTTTTCCCCAGAAATAGTTTTAAGGTGGCACATTTTGCGGTGTTTCTTTCAACACTATGCTGAACGGACCAAATGTTGCATTTGTATTTGCCCCTTTGTATTTAACAATACTAAATTAAAATAGTTTTGATCAACATAACACATTTATTAAAACAACATCCATTATATGTTTCATAATCCTGTTTTACCGTAAAAGCCTCAGTAGTCTGTTTCTCGGGAGACAGATGATTTTTCATCACCTGTCTTTGCGAGGAAGTTTTATTTTCGCAGAAGCCCTCCCCCGATCCCCCGGGAATTCTCAGCAGAGACATCTGTCCCCTGTTTATCTAAAACTGTTTAAAAATTAAGAGCTCTGATTTTATGCCTTGAGTAACATCACTGATATTTTCAAAACAAGAAGTAGATGGGCTACAGGGATTTAATTGCTACATACACGCTTTAAGGTGGTTCGGGGGTATAAGAAAAAATCATCAGATTTTTGTTTTATTTTGCAGAATTATACTTAGATAAACTAACATATAAAAAATGCAAAAAATTGGGGTCACGGACCTTTCTACAGATTTATGACCTTGCAAAGTTGGCGGCCTAGAGTTCCGTTTTTCATTAGATTGTAATGGGAAAAGAGTTATTTAGCATAACTGTGAGCTGGATACCCATCAGATTTTAGTTATATTTCACATATGACAAGCCACATATACTTTCTTCTGAAAAAAACACAATAAAAACTTGGGGTCACGGACCTTCTTTTTTAGATATTTAAGAATAAATAATTTTTCCTACACATTTCTATATAAAGATTTGTCACACTGTTTCCCGCCAATTATCTCCCTGATAATAGACAGTTCAGAAAAAGCTTAAGTTCTTTTTTAATATTTATGTTTAATTTATTTCATTCATAAAATAAAATAAAGAATTGAATTTTACATCTCTTGAGGTATTTTGAGCCAGTTTAATTGATACGCAGACTACAAATTTGCAAGATGTCTGAAAAAGATGCTCCGTGTTATACACCTTAAATGATAATGTTTTAAATAGGTAATTGATAATGCATAAAGCAACATGTATCTGTTTTTCGCAACATGTACAAAATATGGAGCCCAGAAAAATAAAAAAGTTAATTAACCGTATGTGCGCTACACCTTAAGTGATACAATCTGTAACATTTATTCACAACTCCTAATACACGTAGATCTATATCACACAATTAATTTTCATAAAACTTGCAATAATGAAGTGCATATGGAAGGGTCTGAGAGTATAAAAAAAGAAATTAAAGAAGAATATTAAGTAATAAGAAAAGTGTGTGCTCACCTCCCTGGAGAAATAATAATTATGATTAGCTTATGTGAACCTTCTACTTAGATTTGTTATGATAAGATTGGAAGGTGTCTTATAGTAGAACACGAAGATAGGTCGATCTTTCATGACAAGAATGTGATGTTTGATTGTATTAAGTGTTTCTACGACTTTTTAAATTATTGTTATACAAAACGGAACGAATAAGAAGTATGTGTGCATGCATGTAGGACTTTCAAAGCGCCTCTGATGAGTCTTGAAAAGACGAAACGCGCGTCAGGAGTAGCAAAATTTATTGTCTGGAACTTTGTTGTCATTTTTATTTCTTGTCAAGTGCATGTATTTTCCTGCTTTAAATGTTTAAAGTAAAACTGATGATCTGCTAAAACTGTAAATTCTCTCCTCTCAGTGTTATCTGTCTCAGGTACGCGTTTTGCAATTAACCTGCTACCTAGACAGACATGCAGGTATTAAGTTATATACATGTCGTTCACAATAAACATCCTGTCTCCTGCCTGGTCACACATAGCAGGACACCCATCAAGACATTTTCACGGCAGTATTTCGTAACTTTTTAACTTACAAATGCGTCTAAATAAATGTTTAAATAATATAGACCGGGCTCAGGGACGGACCATTTAACTTAATTTAAAAAAAAGGGGGAGGGGTATTTTATGTTTTGGTCGGAAAAAACATTTATAGTTTATTATTCATTCATTATAAGCATAATTTGATATTGCAGAAATAACCTCTGCCGCCAAAATATTTTTTCAAGATAAATCTATTTCCCAGAAATAAATAAGTATACAAAGCGGAGAATAGCAATCCGCTGGAAAATTGTAAAAGGCGTATGTACAAGTGTGGTAAGGATGTATTTTAACTATTTAGTAAGTCTTGGGAATTATACACCCGTTTTAATTTTTATCTTAAGAACACCATAGACCTGTAATTTTACAATTAGAAACAAAGTGCTATAAATAAACCATTTATCATATTGAAAGATACATTTAACACTGAAAAGAAGTTATTTTCATTGCTTTAATAGTTATGCATGTTGTCAAGAGCTATATTTTTCTGCTTGTGCGTCCGTGCATCCAATAATCGGTGTATCCGTAACACTTTGGTGATCTTGAATACTACATAGTGGATGCCAATGATCATTGATGATATTTCAATACTAGATTTAATTTGGATAGAAACTCACCACCCACTTCAAAATAGGTCACTGCGTCCTATATTTTACACATGAACGGCTATCATGGCTTATTTCTTTGTTTACTAAATGTTCGATGCATTTGGAGACAATAATATTAAAACACTATAGATGTCTACTGCTACCGCCCACTTAAATTTAGGTCACTAAGAACTTCATGTTTGAGGGGGGTGACGATATTTCAAGAACGAGCGGTTCACCCATCGCTCATAGACACATTTTCTTTCCAGTTTCTTTTATTATTACTGGTTTTTTTCTTCTCCAATTATTATTATTGACATAAAAATTATAAAAATAATTATTTCCGAGTTTTAATATTGACATTGAAAACGCAAGTGTAAGAAAGGCATATTATATCTTATGCATGACGATGTTTAAACAAAATATTAATTAATCTTAATTTTGAACACAAATATCAGCGATTTTAAGAGCTTGTGTCAAAAAAGCTTCTTTTAATTTTTTAAATAGAATATTTTTACAGGTGGCTTTACGAATGCACGTGACAGTTATAAATTTGTGGTTCTGATTCTGATAGAAAAATATGCGAAAATAAAAAAAAAACATAGAACTCACGCATTCAGTGTGGCGGGCTAGGTTATAAAAGATTCTATGTATAAAGCATTGAGAGCATAATAATTAAATACTAATAAAAATAATCTCGTCCTCGCCAAATACTAACAAAATGAAGGACAGTAAATAAGAGACCGTTATAAAGTGTTAACATCTATTATTTCCTTCTTAAATTTATGACAGTTCAAGACAAATCTGTCATGTGGAAAGACACAGTATACATATTTTCAAAATTTGACGTTTGGCTGTTTCTTTAAAAATTGATAGATTTATCTCTTTGGTCATTGTTGTAATATTTTTTTGGCATTTTTTTTTAATCAAATCTAATATTCTACCGGTTTTCCAAGTTTTCTACTCCTAGCGTGTCTGATGAAATTTAATCCAGAAAAGCGCTTCACACGCAGTGAAATTTTGCTTTTGTACATTTATTAAAATCATTTCATTATGTGGATCGTGTCTTTTTGGCACACATTCCATATTCTTTCGTCTTTAATATTAATATTTCCTGCAGCAATTCACAACAGTGCATAACAGTTAGTGGATATCTTGTCAAGAACTGCCTTTTACTATGGCAATGGTAGACAGTGCATAATAGGTCAAGAAAAATGGTCAACTGCTGTGCAAAATTGTTACGGACCGGGACAGTGATAAACAATACAGGTAGAATTGTTAACTACTGCCCAAAATTGAATTTAACAATTTAAGACAGTGATCAACAATGCAGATAAAGTCTGTCACGACCTATGAGAAACTGTACCTATGTCGGACAGTGAAGACCATTGTAGGACAGTTTATTAAAGGCGTACGGTAATCACTGTCACAAACTGTCCTTGATTGTATAGGGTGATAATGGAAATTCACTGTTGGCAGTAGTTTCACAGTAAATAGCAGTGTAAGGCAGTAAGAAAATGACTGTGTTTTGTATAGACAGTACATTTTTTGGTTCATAGTGCTAGTATTCAACCGTACAGTACACACGTCGATCGTTCGACCCAAGCATGGTTGCGGCACATGAAGCGGTGATTTAATTAAATAACAAGAAGGAAGTTTAAATCCACATTCAGATATAAATAATGAATCTTATGACAGTACAAAAACATTTTTAATCTTCTATAAATAGATGTAGAAAAAAGCTGAGAAAACGAAAATTAAAACAAATTTCAAGGCAGCGTGCATGTTGCTTCGTGCGTCTATTCACGAATCATTAAATGGGCTTTTCCTAAAATATTGAAATGCCAAACATTTTTAACGTGTGAAGATCGAAGGACAATAAAATTTAAATATGTCGAACTGGTTCACAAATAATGACTTAGATCAATAAAGCCATCCCTATGTTTTATAGTTAATTGGATAATGTCATTGCATTGATGTATTCGACATCACATACTTGTTGGTGAGTTTGCAGGACAACCTCGGGGTGTCTAGAAAGAAAAGTTCGATTCAGTAAATTATGTTTCTCCTGTCGCACAATTGGTCGATTCACGACTCGTCAGGAGTTATCTACTCCAAAGATTTGAATGTCCATCACTATGCGTATATGGAGACAATAGAACAATACAACAAAAATATGTCGGACTGGAACCCGAATAATAACTTGTTATGATTAAGCAGAAGAATGTGGTCTTTAAATTAATGTTCTTATCAAAGCCCTATAATTACATGATTGTTACATGAAATGACACTCGACACGTTTAGAAACAGAATGTGTTAGTGTACTTGTACTTCTACTTGTGGAATACAGGTATTCTAAAGCGTCAACGTAAGCATGCCCTTGCGTACCTATGATACTTCCTATAACTTAAAATAAAATCAAACGACAAAAGCAGGTTTATACTAATATGATTAATGTACAATCTGCTAATGTCCCGCAGTTACATGCAAATAACATACGTTTCATCTTTCTGACATTGGCTGACCGACTGGCGAAATTTATTCGCAGTATGACCTACAATTCGAAGAGTTCATGTTACTGATCGCAGTTGTTTTTGTTTGTTGTGATGTGTTTTGCCGTGATGATTTTATATCTACCGTTTTTGGTGCTTTTCTTCACATTTGTTTTTGATTTTTTGTCTGTATATAAATCAAATAGTTGAATCATTTTTTTGCAGATATAACAGATGTAGAAAGTCATGTTTCAAATTTACAGACAGGTATATGATAACATTATCTCCTTATCGTATATTTTTCAATTTTGTCAATTTATTTTCACCAGCACTTAAAAATTTGAAAGCTTATTAGTGCCATTTTTTTATTTAGTTGTTATTTTTTTATACTTTAATCAGTAAGTTTTAAAAAATCTGTAATTTTCACACTTTATTCTGTAAAATTTACACTTTAATTTGTAGTTTTCACACTTTAATCTGTCAAATGTACACTTTAATCTGTAAATCATACACTTTAATCTGTAAAATTTACACTTTAATTTGTAGTTTTCACACTTTAATCTGTCAAATGATACACTTTAATCTGTAAATCATACACTTTTATCTGTAAATTATACACTTTAATCTGTAAAATTTACACTTTAATCTGTAAAATGTACACTTTAATCTGTAACATTTACACTTTAATCTGTAAATTATGCACTTTATTTTGTAAAATCTATTTACATTAATCTGTAAAACGTCCATTATATACGACTACAAAAAATTGATATTATTCATTTCCCGCAACTGTTATTATACCCCGAGGAAGGGGTTATACTGTGATATGGGTATCTGTCAGTGCTTCCGTCCGTCCGTCTGTCAAACTTTTTTCCGTACAAGATTTCTCAGTTACTATTGATCCTAGGCTTTTGATATTTGGTATGAAGCTTCAGGCAGGGGTATCATTTGTTGGAATGCGTTTCGAGGTCTGTCGCTAAGCTATTTCTTGTTGTACGAGCTGACCTATAATTTTCAAGGGTCAAAATTGGAATAATTTACTTGACAAATTTCTCAGCTACTGGTATTCGAAGCTTAAGGCTTTTGATATTTGGGATGGCGCTTCTGGTAGGGGTCTTATATGATGGGATAGTTCTGTCGCTTGCATACCTTCTGTTTAACGAACTTACTTGGAATTGTTTAGGAGGTCAAAAATGGAAAATTTTCGTAACAGATTTTTTAGCTACTATTATTTGTAGGCTGTTGATATTTGGTTAACACCTTCAGTTAGAGGTCTCGTATGGTGGGATGCGTTTCCAAGTGTGCTATTTTTAGGCTTCCTGTATGGCGAGTGGACTAAAATATTTACCGCTCGACGGGGAACCTGGAATTCCGTTTTTGTTAAACTATAAACCATCAATAAGATAGATAGGCTTAACGAAAGCTCTCAATGTGGCAGCTGATCTTCATAATGTACATGTATACATGTATGACTATTCAATTCGGGTGACCGATTTATGGTTCTTCGAGCCACTTGTTTATATAACTCGTTGTTGTTGTACCTGAGTCTAAAGATATAATATTAACTATAGGTGTATGTCTATACTCTTTAAGTATCAAGATAGATTATAGTTTTTCCATAATATTTGAGTTTTGTCGTATGCACTGATCAGTGGAATGAAAACGACACTAGCTTTAGATGTTGTTTTTTTTTGCACTGGTTCCATAGGTTAGAATGTCCGTTATTCCGAATGCCTGCTAGTCTGAGGTCTGTTAGTCTTAAACTCCGAAAGTGGGTGAGTGAGAAATTTGGTGTTTTACGCCCTTGCAACACTATATAGGTTATGTAAAGGCCAGAAAGTCCGAAAGACCGTTAGTCTATAGTTCTGCTAGTCCAAAGGTCCGGTGGTCCGAATCATTGCGAATCACCGGGAGATATATTTAATCAATTGGTTTCCGTCAGTTTTTTTTTACCTTGGCTTTTTAGAAAATGGCCAGATAATAAAAAAAATTATACATAAATGATGTGTGATGGCTTACTTAACGAGGAGTAAATTCTATTAAATTGAATAATTCTTATTTAACAAAAAATGCATCCCTTGTCCCTTTGTCCAGATTATAAATTGAACAGCCTTTAATGTGTTAAATTTTCTTTCATTTTGTTTATACGTCGTTTTAATTGGCATTCTACACTGCATGTCAGTACTATTATTTATATTATGAAAAATGTGTAAATCTTTAAAATCTAAAGGAAGCTCTAACTGCCAGCCACCGAAGATTCTGCCCTTTACTTTCAATGTGATACTGGAATACCTTCCTTTAGACCTACCTGAAGCTTTAATTTTACTGATTCAGACGTGCAAAGAACTTTTTTTTTTAAATTATGGCATATATCGACTAAAACCAATAAGATATCTTGCAAAGTATATAAGATATCGTATGCAATTATAAGCTATATTATAAATTGAATATTTGTAAGTATTATAAGTCGCTCACTTGATCTCGTATGCTTAAGCATCTTACTTAGTGTGCAACATGGTCGACATGTTCTTAAAAAGTAGCATTTAAACAAAATTAGGATAGCACCCTCATGATCAAGAAAACAAATTTAAAGAGCCTTCCATTTGAAAAAAAAACTTAAAAGGGGGATAATTCATAAAAGGTTGATATGATAATTTTGACCCTGAATCCATTTTAATTGTAGATCTCAACTAGCTGAACATGTTTGCAATATTAATTTTTCCTCTAAATATTACGGTTTTAAAGATAAAGATAAAAAATGGTCAATTTTGACGAATTATGGGAAAACACTCAAATAAGGAGTCATATCACAACCACAACTCAATGGAGATTTTTGTAGATTACAGGAAGGTTGCTTCAGATTTTCTCTATCTCTTATACAATGTGAGCTATAAGCCAAGAACAATAGCCTGACCCCCCCCTTGTTCTATTTTAGCAACTAGGCAATTTTGGTGGGTGGGCGTGAATTTATTTCACAAACTTGGTAGAGGACATCCTTCAGATCAAGTGTGCAAAGTTTCAAAGCAATCCCTTTAGTGGTTTCAGATAAGAATTTTTTTTTAAATCAGTTCAAATTGATCGAAAAACAGTTAAATGGGAATAACTTTTAAACGGTTGATCTGACAATTTTGACCCTGAAACCATTTGTGGAGATTTCACTGACGGACAATGGACACACGACGAACGATGGGCGCCTGACAATGACAATAACTCACCCTTTCGATCAGGTGGGGTGAAAGGTGAGTGGGAATAATATGGAAGTAGAGTTGAGGGAAGCGTGGATCATGCGAAAAAGAGATAAACAAGGATCGAAGGATGGCAAGGAGCGATAGAGGAGCAAGGGCCAAATACCGGTATATAATTACAATAAAAGCGAGGACAAATATATCACAAAAATTTGGAAGTGCCAGAAGACAAACGACGGTCAGCTCGTGGAGAAGAACAAGGTTAAGACATAATTTTCTTGTCCAACACCCCTTATTAAACATGACTGGACCGTTTCTTATTTGAATTCATGCAATATAAAGAATGAAAATATAGTTAGGTGTAAGTTTGTCCTAGGGATTATTACTGACCAACTATTGATATTTATGTCAGATTTTCGGGATCCTTTGCCCAGTAACCGCCTTTTTCTTTTTATAACAGGGTTATTAGACCAATAAGAGCTAATTTACAAAGTTTTATAAAATTCTTCTTAAGTATAATGCTTAACCTATGAAAAAGTCAGAGGAAGCCTTTTCCCGCCAAATTTTGAATGCTAAATATCTTTTAACGAGTTAAGCGACATATGACTTATTTTGTACCTTTACCTATGTTCTATTCATCAAATATACAAATCAAGATACATTGTTTATTTTTACACTGACCAGCAAACATCCTTAAATATCTTTAAAGTAAGAATGTTCAGCTTTTACGAGCATCTCAACATTCTGGAAACTACAAGCTAACCAGTATCATAAACATCACCTTTTTGGCCTTTACTCCGATTCGCGATCTCTTTGAACGATTTTAATTGTTTTCAGCTGTACCTCTTTACCTTAGTAATGCTAAGAGCTTGAGAACTTTGGCCAGATTTTTAAGAATGCAGAATCCGGGTAATAATATGAATGTCGGGCAGCGAGCGGTCGATAGAAGAAATTTTTCCTACGTTCTCGCAGCAACTACTTATTACAGTGCTATTTGCTTTGCAGCATTAGCATGAAGAACCATATCGTGGCATTCAATTTCAGGTGTGTTGCCTACCTGCTTAACAAAACCCTTACATTTTTTGACTTAACGGTTTATACAAATATTCTATGAATGAATGCAAACATTAAAATACTGAAAGTTTTGATAGAGCAAGCAAGCGAGGCCTTGATTGTTCATTTTTGTCAAATGTTAGCTACCTGTAAAGAGCGCTAAGTTTATTGCAGTTTAAAGTTAATTTGTGGTTCCTACTTTGCATGTTAAAAAGACTTAAGAATTAAGAAAGAATGTGTCCGTCGAAACTGATGTTCTCTGCTTAGGACCCCAAACAAACAATCTAGCAGAGTTGAGACAGAACGTGTCTATCGAACACAGATGGCCCTGCTTAGGACCCCAAACAAAATATCCAACTGATCTAAAAGTAACTTAGGACAAAGAGATGGTTATACTGATTCATCAACCATTATCATACTAAATACCTATCAAAAGTGTCGGATAGCTCTTTATGGCAACCTAGTAAAATTTCAAATCATTTTCAGGTATGGTTTTGGAAAAAAAGTTTGACAGAAATTTTCATATGAAGATCGATTTAGTGTTGGTCAAATCCGGAACGGATGCACACAGCCTTAAAATGTTGTAGCCAGGCTGTCGTCTGAAACAATTTGTAAATCTTCTTATCTGAAACTACTGAGCAGATTTAAATGAAACTACAAAAAGCCATTGCATACAAGCTCAACTTTCTACCATTTTACAATTAATCTTTAATTTTTACATTAATCTTATGTGTGGTCTAGTTCTTTTCTGTAAACAGATTAATATAAATATATTCTATGAAATAAAAAGTTCACGTGTGCATCAGAATTCAATATGCTAAACAAATGGATTTCTACCGAGATTCAATCAATACATATTTTATAAGTCCTCCATATAATTAGTATTTATTTATTTGAAAATTCAAAATGATAGACACTATTACACTTCGCTGTTCCAATAGTCTTGATATCTTTAATACCATTGATGACAACTTTATGTATCAGGTTATAAACGTCATTCAGTAATAAGTCAATTAATGAGAAATATTTCTATAGATATTATTGACAAAGGATCATCCATTATTATTCATCAATATTTTGTTAAAGATTCAAGACCACAACAGACATTCCAGCTGTCGGACATCATAGATCGCGAATCAGTTGGTGATGAAGATCATGAAGATGAGTCCCTCGGATCGGAAGCTTCAAGTACTAGAACGAATTCCCATGAGTGCCTTTCTCAAATTCATAAGCTCGAAAAAATATACAACAAAGTGGGTTTAAATACTGTTCATGTATATTTTGAGCTAAAGATAGTAGAAAACAGACCCTGGAATTCATTTATAGATGAACGTCTTCATGAACTTTTTCATTGCTTCAAACCTGGAACTAAGTGTTGTCAAGACAACTCATCATTTCCATGTGCTTCGATGAAAATTTTTGGAAAGGTGTCGAAAGAACAATTTAATCTCTTATACGAAGCGGATTTATCCAAAACAGAACATGAAGTGAAAAAAAGCAAAGGTTTCATTACACAACATTGCCTATGTCCTTTCTCTTCAAAAACAACGACAAGTGTCACAAGTTTAGATATAACGTTGATGTGTGTATTAATGGAAACTTGTCGCCAAACACCCGCGGGAAACCCACAATGGCTTAAAGACATAAGATCAATACGAAATAAAGTCTCCATCGAGGGGAAAAAGCAACACTATCTGAAAAGGAAGTGAATGAATGTTATCAGAAATTTAAAAGTTAAAAGACGCTCTCGTCAATATAGCAGGTACTATTGGTGACGCATTTCGAGATGGGGTTGAGAGAAGAATTTCTGATCTAGATAAAAGACATTCAAAAATAGATGATATTAAGAAAATCATCGTGACACAACACTCTGTCTTGAAACAAGTGAGTCCAATGTGTTCCTAAACTTCCTCAAATTTCTGCATTGTTCAATCTCTCGTTTATAAATAATGATATCATTTACTAGTACTTAAAGTTCGTCAAATTTTGGAGCAAAAATATTAAATGTAATTAAGGACTTTTGTTCCTTTATATCATTTTACATATATACAAGAACATGGTTGTATTCGTAAAGGTAGTAATGACACATAAGCAAGAAAAAAAATAGGTTGGTGTGCGCGTATTATACTATTGTTTATATAAAATTTAACCATAGCATGATGATTGTCATAATATTGTTAGGTAGAATGTGGTATATGTTGACTGTTTCTGAATTTTCAGAAATTTATTTTTTGAAGGAATTGAAAAGGGTTCTGGAAAATCTGAATGTTAATACCGGTAAGGCTATTGATTTATTTTTGCGTTTAAATCTGGTAAATGCTATATGCATGAATTGAATTCTTAGCCCAATATTTTGATACCTTACAGCATAATCTTATATTTCAATTTTTATTTAAGGAAGGCCTTATGAACTCGATTTGGCATGTTTTAGCACAACTGTATTGATTTTCACACCACTAAATTAAGAAAAGAAAAAGAACATAACTTTGGTAAAAAAAGGTTTCGAAACGAAATGCAACGCATGGAAACGAAATAAAACGAATAGAAACGAAATTTTAACAATAGTTTTAAGGTCTCGAATAAAACTTGGATAGAGAAAGGTTACCGTTTTCATGTTCCATTTCGACGGTTAATACATGTATTAGACACACAACTTGAATTAAGTAGAAAACTCGCTGAACAATAACAAAAATCATGTGACTGATGACCGTTTTATATTCCAGAAGGAGTTTGTTTCCGTTCGAGAGACCCAAAGGTGCTGCGAAAAAGACCGGTACTCAGTTCGTCAGTGCTGGATACAATGTCCACGAAAGGTAACAAGAAACTTCAGTTTGTCCTAGTTAATCAATCATGTTTGGTATCAATCACAATTAACTTATTAACTTAACTTAACGCTCTTTATCGACGCACCTGGACAATGTCGGGCGGCCAGTTTTAGTGGTGGGGGAAATCGGAATACCCAGAGGTAAATGACAAACCGTATCACATTTAGTTCGGGAAGTTTTTTTTGTAAATTACAAATGGGACTCGAACAACACCTGAGAGGTGATCGGCAAGTAAGTATTGCATTTAATTCAGCACCTTAGACCACTCAGCCACCGGGCCCCCTTATCAGTAAGTATGTAATTGTAGTTATAAAAATGCTTTCAGGCAACTATTATTTATATGTTTTTGTACTTGTAGATCCAAAGAGAATCATTGTTGAGTGGAAATTTTATGATGATGGACGTTTGGACGTTGGCAAGATTCAACAGAGCCTCAATCGCATTAAAACTATTGGTGATTTTACCATTGAGTTTGTTAACAGAGGTTGCTTGTTTGTTAATACTACAGCAGATGTGTATCTTCTTTATGACTTAGGAACATTTAGAGAAGCAGTGAAGGAGTTTCTGATGTTCTTTGTTATACTCCTTAAACTTTCCGAAGCAAATGATTTCAGTATGGATGTAGTTATCTCAGTATGGTGTCCTGGTAAACATATGTATTCAGATACAAATGTCGAAGGTACTTTAATAAATTGTTAAAACTTGACAAAAATTATGATGATCTTTCACACAAAAAAACCACACCAAAATCTGAACAGAGCATATCAATATGACATGCATGAACATATATAATCAGGTCGAAAGCGTGTTTGTGGCTGTTAAAAGTGCAATGATTTCATTAAAAAAAAATCATCGCAATTGATTTGATGATAGGACCTTTATTGACGAACAAAATGTTTGAAAATGCACTGTATTCTAATAATGTATGGCTGGATTTACATGTTACACATCAACCAAAACTTTCCTCATTCATTTTTATTTGTTTCAGGGGCGAGTTCCCGTTCAACGACTAGTGTTCCAGAACACCAAATCACATACTTACCGTCCTCACCAGTAGAGGGTAAGTTTGATTTAAGTGCAATTTTGCATGGTCAGAGTTTCTTTCAACTTTAAATACCACTGACAGCAAACATGCCAAGGTAACTGCAATGTTTACGATCGTCATATGGACTAAACGGTAAATGAATAATTACATGTACCAGCAAACCCCAAAATGCATTATTATTCCAAGAGTACATACAACCTCTGGCCGATGAGTCAGTGTGAGTCAGAATGCTCAACATTGCCTTTCTATCACTCAAGCGTGTTTATCTTGAAACTAGTTTATTTTAAAGAACGCATAAACACTGAACAAATATTGGATTATATAAAAGCTTGCGTTTAAAAAAAATATTATATTTTGTTAGCTGAGAAATTTATTGTTTTTAAACAATTAAGGAAAAATAATTTATTCTTAGCGCTGTGTTATGTTTTGGTTATAAGTGATTTAAGTCGCATGATCAAGTATAATGGCTGATTGCAGATCAATCCTTTAAAATAACCTGCTTTTCAACGGTGTGTTTTGCTTTACATTCATATGAATGATAAAGATAGCTATTGAATTGCTCAATCTTACATGTTGTTTAAAATTATTTAGATTTTTAAGCAATTACATGTTCAAGAAAACGTAATACGGCACAACTATCGAAAAGTATTGTGCATTCAAGCTTGCAGCTTATAAAAGTACAGAAGTTTTGTTTTCGAAGAATTATTTATCTCATATACATTTTAACAAACAATGTGAAATCTGTGGTGAATATAAAAAGAAACGTGTTTAAAGCTCTTGCGGATGGAAAAAAGCTTTAAAAATGTTGGCAAAAGAAATGTTTCAATTCATTTAAATTACCATAGTAAAATCAAAGAAGGTAAAATTAGCAGATTGTAAGTTTAAATCATACTATCTGTCTTTTAAATAACGTAATTGTTTTGATATTGCATGAATAAACAAATGTTATCCATTTGAATTTCAAAATTATCTTAACCCTAAGGTTCTTCCTACCCCAGAAATAGGTTGACCATCTTAGTTATAATTTGGTTCCCTATTTCGGTATTTTTTGTTTCATTGTTGTATGCTCTGATGACTCTTGAATAGATGAAACGCGCGTCAGCTGGCGTAGAAAAATGTAATGTCTGGAACCTTGTAGTCATTTTGATTTCTAACACCCGTGAAGGTTAGCGCTGCTTGTGAAGTTTTAATTCCCCGAGTTTAACCCACTCCGGCACCAACACTTTTGTGTTGGAGAACACATCTAAGCTTTAAATTATCCGTTTGAATTTCAAAATTATCTAAACCCTAAGGTTCTTCCTACCCCAGACAAAGGTTGACCTTCTTAGTTATAATTTGGTTTCCCATTTCAATATTTTTGGTTGCATTGTTCTATGATCTTCATAATCATATAGTTTTTGGCTTTTTCAATATTTTTGGTAGAGCGCCTCTGATGAGTCTTGGATGGACGAAACGCACGCCAGGCGTAGCAAAAGGACAAGATATGATAAGTGCTAAATGTGGCCCCCTTATTTACCGTTTCTTAAAATGATTGAACTAAGGTTGAATTATTCTTGATCAGTTCTTAGATAAACAAGGTATAACAAAATAACAGAAATTTTAACTAAATCTTGTTTATTACGTCACAGTGACGTCATCAAATTATGTGAAAATGACATTTTTGTGAAAAAGTGTTAAAATCATGCAAATTTTGAGTAGTTTTTGGTAAAGCTTGTTTATCTTTCAATTAGTTTATCTTAAAGAGAGCATAAACACTAAACAAATAGTGGATTGTATTATCAAATCGAACCCACAAACGTACCGGGATGAGTGAAACTTAACACCCCCTCCCCATCCCCGACAAGTCACCTTAGGCCGATGCATAAATACGTGACAAAATTGAGCCTTTAAAATTAAAACTATGCCCATGCACTGCATGATGATTACCGTCGGTACAAAGTTTAAATTACTATTAGATCAGTGTTATTCTGAAAAGGTCCAATTTTATATACTTTTTTTTAAAGTTTGGACATAAAACTAAGTCAAAAGACCATAACAAAACAAAAGGGAACAAATTATAAATAAAACTCAATAGTAAAAGTCATACAATAAAAAACCTAAAACCTTAAAAAACGAATTAGAGAAAAAGAAAACCAGTCAAATGTTGAAAAATTTTATAACTTTAAAAAATATCAAAAGGACATCTAACGCCTACATCTTTGAATACAATTGAACCTCTTTTGAAAAATGATGATGACATTGCTTGGGATGCTGCTGAACAAGTCATGCATTGATGTAAAATATACAGATTAAAGTGTAAATTTTACAGAACAAAGTGAAAAATTTACAGAAAAAAGGTGTAAATATTACAGAATTAAGTGTAACTTTTACAGAATAAAGTGTAAATTTTACAGATTAAAGTGTATATTTTACAAATTAACATGGAAGTTTTACAGATTAAAGTGTAAATTTTACAGATTAAAGTGAAAATTTTACAGATGAAAGTGCATATGTTATAGATTAAAATGTAAAATTTACAGAATAATGTGTAGAATTAACGGATTAAAGTATTAAAATGTAAAATTTACAGAATAATGTGTAGAATTAACGGATTAAAGTATTAAAATGTAAAATTTACAGATTGAAGTGTAAATATTACAGACTTAAGTGTAAATTTCACAGATTAGAGTGTAAATTTTAAAGAATAAAGTGTATATTTTACAGATTAAAGTGTAAATTTTAAGGATTAAAGTGAAAAATTTACAGAGTAAAGAGTATAATTAACAGATTAAAGTGTAAAATTAACAAAATAACGTGTAAATGTTACAGATCAAAGTGTTAAATTGACAGATTAAAATGTAGAATTTACAGAATAATGTATATTTTACAGATTAAAGTGTAAATAATAAAAAAATAAATAAATATATTTTGGCACTAATACACTTCCAGATATGCCAGAGCTTGCACATATTTCACAGATTTTTTGATCAGACACCTATTTCTTCGTGACCGACTTTTGGAGCAGGGCTATAAGAAAATACGTCTCATACGATCCCTAAAAAAATTCTTTCTTCGTTATCAACCACAAGTAGAAAAGTTCAAAATTTACTTAAAAGATATGATAGTTAGTTGTTTTAATTAGTGTTTGACTGGTCTGCTGTACTGAGATGATCACCTCAATATCCCTATTGTGTCTCACAACTATGTTGTGTTCTATGGTCATTACCGGATCCTAAGATCGCAATGGAAGAGGGAGGTTTGGTGCCATAAAACCTGGTTTAACCCACCATTTCGTTTGAAATGCCTGTACCAAGTCAGGACCATTGCGATCCACCAATTCTCCGGTATGACTGATTCGTTTTTGTCATTCTCTCTGGACTATGAGATTGATCATTCAAATTCAGTAGTTTTGTTATTACCTTTATTCCGTGCTAATACGCTTCCGTAAAAAAGCTAAGATAAGGTGAAAAAAGTTAAATAAGTTATCAGGTCACGGCACGGAAAATGCGGCGACGGATAAATGATAATTGTAAACAAGCATGGCATATAGAGTAATCACATAATCACTGTTTAAAGAAGGGTTATGAAAAGGAGACTGATCTTACTGAACCAGCGTTGGCACCATTACTGACTGGAATGATATAAGGCCTAAAAGAATATATATATTGTCCTTGTTGGTTATAGTGATTTCATATATTCTACATATTACAAATTTATTCGTCGTGTTTTACATCTTGAGACAGCTATATTGTATGTTTATTTGCTATAATTAATGCCATTTTGTGTTATAGATATGACAAATGTGAAGGAGAGGGTAGCTGATGTTCAAACAGGTACATTTTTACCTCGAATCATATATTTAGGAGTATACTCAATTGAAACAAATACCCCAAAATAATATCCTACCAAACCACAACATATGTTATAATGTGTGCCAGTGTCATTCAATGATCCAAAAAATAACCCGTGATTTTGCCCCTTAACCAGTTTGATACCTTTTATCAATGAAACTGGTAAAAATGTACACATATACTGCTGCAACGTAAATTGTAAAATTCAAAAGCAAGATCAAAAGACGGGTTTGGAAAAGTGAAGGGATCTTCAGTGTTGCCATCAATACTGACATGTGTAAAATCAGGCCAAAAATATTTTTTGTCCTGGTAAGTTATTCTGACATAATAAATGGTTTTATTCTAGATATAACAGATCCGGCAAGTCGCGTCTTAGATCTTGAGATAGTTACATGTACACAGTTTATTTGTTTCACTTGATGTCATTTGTCTTTTTTGTTATAGATTTGACAAATGTAAAGAAGAACGTTGCTGGTGTTCAAACAGGTACATTTTATCCCGATAGACACATTAACGAACCAAAGGTGTACCGAAGGGTAATCAAACATCATTATATCAGTAAATTACAGAAAAAAAACTAGATTTTCTTAACTATAGCTTCAATTTTCTCATAGCTCACATTAAGCTGAGAAAAACCTAGATTAACTGAAAAATACCAGAAAATCTTAGTTTTTAAGTAGTATCTTTTTACAAAAACTCGGATAGTAAGGTCAGTTCATTCTAGATTAAGCTGAGTTAATCTAGGATTAAGTAACTTGATCTATTTTTTTCTCATTATTGTGGTTGTAGTGTGCTATTTATACGTTATATATATCAAATCAAAATTTAAAAAAATGTTTGATTAATGTTTTTTTATACTCACTAAAATAATAAAATTTCCACAGCTACGCTGTCAAAAGTTTTTTTTATTTAAAAAAAAATATTACAACACTACACTTATTTGAACTAAATTCTTTCATTATTTTTAAGGGACAATTTCTAAGCGTGAAATTATACTATTGTTTTTCTTATTTCAACTAATTATTTGATATCGATTAAATTATTTCATATTTTTTTAACTTCACAAAATATACAAATTGCTTAATTTAAATGGAATGACAATCGATTAATTAATAACCAATCATGGTCTACTGTATTAAATATTCAATAGTCATTTGAAATACAAACCTTAAAATATCATAATCTCATATTAAATCACAAAATATTTAATAATGCATGATATTTTAACCAATTTTGTCATCAATAAATACGGGTGTAATATGTGGCCTACAAAATACTTTTGTGTTATTCTGATTGAATATATTGATTGTTATCAGATATTATAGATAGGAAATCTTGTGATTTAGATCTTTCGACAGGTACAAGTACATAGTTTTTTCGATAGACTTATTTGCAATGATACTTTTTTTGTTATAGAAGTAACAAAGGCGAAGGAGAATGTAGCTGATGTTCAGACAGGTATATCTAAATCATGATTTAAACATTTACGACTCTCATAGAAACATATGTACGACAGAACTAAGAAATTAGTTTGCCTATAAATTTATCCGTTCTACAAAACCCATAAATGGCATGAATATTTATGAGGTAAAGCCATGTTTAACTTAGATTTCACAGAAGTAATATAACGTACATATATTTAGAGTATACTCAATTGAAACAAATAACTACAAATGAATGTCATATTAAAACACAACATTTGTTTCGATGCATTGTATCATCATTCAGTCGTCTGGGAAAGTAACCCCTCACTTTGTCATCTACTGACGGGTGTAAATTCTGGCCTACAAAAACATTTATTTGTCCTTTATTTAAGTTATTCTGATTGAATATATTGTTTTATTCTAGATATTACAGATATAAAAAGTCGTGTTTTAGATCTTGAGACAGGTACATGTACAATGTTTATTTGATGGACTTAATGTCATTCATTTATTTTTGTTATTATAGAAGTGACAAAGGTGAAAGAGAACGTAGCTGGTGTTCAAACAGGTACATGTTAACCCGATTTAAACATTTACGACTAAGGTAGAAAAATGTGCAGCAAACCTAACATAGAAGCATGCCTATGAATTTTTGCTCTCTTTAAAACTACTAAATGGCATGACTATTTTAAGGTTAAGCCATGTTAGAGTTCCAAAAGTAATAAATACATTTATCATACTTTCACTCAGCAATACAGCCTTGTTAGATAATTGATACCAAATGGATGAGTATAGCCACATCACTGTTTACTCATATCATACCAATTGAAAATCCATAGAAATCAATGACATACCCCTAAAAGATTAATATGCAAAATTTTAAAGAAAAATCGAAATCTATTCTCAAAAAGATTTTGACACAACCCTTTTAGTAATTTTATTTTTTTGTTATTTAATGAAAATGTTATAAAATAGCATTGTATGCATCCGTGTAAGTGAGTAAAAAAATGAGCTCTATTTGCCTCAATGCAAAGATATAAAATAGATATTAAACTTTATCGGTAATAAGCGGCTTTTTCCTTTGATCTCATCTGCCTGATATTTTTTAAGTATCATGGACAGTCCGTGACACAAGAAAATATCAGGTGGGAGCACTTGATAACTGTGACGTCATTACCGGTAAAAAAATATTATATACTTTCCTTTTATGATACTATCTACATCTAGTTTCGTATTAGACTCGTCCTACCGGACTCGTCTGATACTCACCTAGATATAGATAGTATCAAAAAGGAAAGTTCATAATATTCTATATGTATTTCCAACAATATTTTGTGAACTTGTTAAGGAGAAGGATAGTAAGAAAGGGAAGTACATAATATTCTATATGTATTTCCAACTATATTTTATGAACTTGTTAAGGAGAAGGAAAATAAGAGACATTTTTTTTATGAAATTTTGTGTGCATTGTGTATTTATGATATATATTTCCCTCGACCCATATCATAAAATCGGGCTAAAGCTATCGGGATGATAATGGCGTCTCAGGCAGATAAGAGATATGATATGAAAACAGTCATATACTATTTTTAATGTTACTACTGAGGGCATAGAAACAACAAACACAGATTGATGATGCAGGCAACAAATGTGATGTAATATTGATAAAATGGTTTTTTATGAACATATGATTACATAATATAACATTGGAAAAAAACATTATTACGTAATTTGTATTAAAACCAAATTAATTATATAACATAGCAATTAATACACATTTTATAATATTGTTAATATAAATCCATAAACCAAATGTGGCTTTTACTATTAACTAAAATGAAAAGAAATGTTGGAAGACCACATTATTGATTTACATGAAATTAAAAGTTATTTCGCTTTAACCGTTTTGAACAAAATAAAATGTTTTGGGAGCAGAAAAAGGCCATAACGTATTCAGATAAGAAATCTGAATACGCTGCCCCAAAAACAAATATAGGCCTGCATTATATCTTGAACAGAAAATATACAATTAAATGATGAATCAGTACTCAAGTACAGACAATATACAAATGGATAATCAACCAGTACCCAAAAACATACAATACACAATAGGGTAATTAACAAGAACCCACAAACATAAAATAGACAGTTGGGTTATCAACCAGTACAAAAAAATCATACAGTAAACAATTGGGTAATTAACAAGTACCCATAAACATAAAAGAAACAATTGGGTAATCAACCAGTACCCAGATACAGAAAATGTACAAATGTGTAATCAACCAGTACCCAAAACATAAAATACACAAAAAACAAATGGATAATGAGCCAGTACCCAAATACAGACATAACAAATGGGTAATCAACCAGTACCCATAAACAGATATAACAAATGGGTAATCAACCAGTACCAATAAACAGACATAACATACGGGTAATCAACCAGTATCAATAGACGGACAAAACAAATGGGTAATCAACCAGTACCCATTCTGTACACAGAAAATACACAAATGGATATTCAACCAGTACCCACAAACATAAAATACACAAAAAAACAAATGGATAATGAACCAGTACCCAAATACAGACATAACAAATGGGTAATTAACCAGTACCCATAAACAGACATAACATATGGGTAATCAACCAGTACCAATAAATGGACAAAACAAATGGGTAATCAACCAGTACCCAAATACAGACATCACATATGGGTAATCAACCAATACCAAAGTACAGACATAAAAAAATGGGTAATCAACCAGTACCCAAATACACACATAACATATGGGTAATCAACCAGTACCAATAAACGGACAAAACAAATGGGTAATCAACCAGTACCCAAATACAGACAAAACAAATGGGTAATCAACCAGTACCCATATACACACATAACAAATGGGTAATCAACCAGTACCCATATACACACATAATATATGGGTAATCAACCAGTACCCAAATACAGACATAACAAATGGGTAATCAACCAGTACCCATATACACACATAACATATGGGTAATCAACCAGTACCCATAAACATACTTAACAAATGGGTAATCAACCAGTTCCCATAAACAGACATAACAAATGGGTAATCAACCAGTACCCGAATACAGTCAATAACAAATGGGTAATCAACCAGTACCCAAATACAGACATAACTTATGGATAATCAACCAGTACCCAAATACAGTCAATAACAAATGGGTAATCAACCAGTACCCAAATACAGACATAACTAATGGGTTATCAACCAGTACCCAAATACAGTCAATAACAAATGGCTAATCAACCAGTACCCAAATACAGAACTAACATATGGGTAATCAACCAGTACCCAAAGACAGTCAATAATAAATGTGAAATCAACCAGTTCCCAAAGACAGTCAATAATAAATGTGAAATCAACCAGTACCCAAAGACAGTCAATAATAAATGTGAAATCAACCAGTACCCGAAGACAGTCAATAATAAATGTGAAATCAACCAGTACCCAAATACAGTCAATAACAAATGTGAAATCAACCAGTACCAATATACAGACATAACAAATAGGTAATCAACCAGTACCCAAATACAGACATAATTTATGGGTAATCAACCAGTAGCCAAATGCAGACATACAAATGGGAAATCAACCAGTACTCAAATACAGACATAACATAATAATAATAATAATAATAAATTCCTTTATTTCAACAGGATAACATATTTAGTTAACAAACTAGTTTACAATATGGTCCTGCATTATGTACATATTTACAGCATAAAGTATAAGATTGACAGTATACACTAAATAAAATTACATCAACAGACATTATTTAAATTTAACCATAATACTTTTGCAGATATAGCTGATTAAAAGATTCAATTTTTGTACATGCTTTCAAGTTTTCATCTAAATCATTCCATAAATAGCTTCCTGATATAACAAATGATTTTTTATAGTATTCAGTTTTTGACTTTGGAATATATAATAAATTATGGCTACTCTGCCTCGTTGTTCTGGTGCTTATTTGGTGTACATATTTAAAAACATTAAGATATTCTGGAACAAGCTGATTAAGAGATTTAAAAACTAATATCGCCTTTCTGTATACAAAATAATCAGGGATAGGCATCCATCTGAGTTTATTAAAAAGCACAACAGAAGGAGTCAAAACACATCTCTCATTCAAAATTATGCGTGCTGCTCTTTTTTGAAGTTTTAAAAACTTATCAATATTTGCAGCATTCTTTGCACTTGACCAAAAATATATGGGTAATCAACCAGTACCTTAATACAGTCAATAACAAATGGGAAATCAACCAGTACCCATATACAGACATAACAAATGGGTAATCAACCAGTACCCAAATACAGTCAATAACAAATGGGTAATAAACCAGTACTCATATACAGACATAACAAATAGGTAATCAGCCAGTACCCAAATACAGACATAATTTATGGGTAATCAACCAGTACCCAAATACAGTCAATAACAAATGGGTAATCAACCAATACCAAAGTACAGACATATCAAATGGGTTATTAACCAGTACCCAAATACAGACATAACATATGGGTAATCAACCAGTACCCATAAACATACTTAAAAAATGGGTAAACAACCAGTACCCATAAACAGACATAACATATGGGTAATCAACCAGAACCCCAATACAGTCAAAAACAAATGGGTAATCAACCAATACCCAAATACAGTCAATACACAAAAGGGTAATCAACCAGTACCCAAATACAAACAATACACAAATGGGTAACCGAATTAGGTAAAGCAATCCCAGTAAACTTTGTTTTGATCACTTAATTTTTCAGCCTATCTTGGGTTAAGGAGATAGTACCAGTCAAACTTTAGTTATAGTTGTATAGTGAAAAGTACAGGAAAATTTCCCGCCATATTTTTTTCCTATATAACCAGTCAAAAAATATCTAGACACCAAATACATATTAAGATGTAAAAACTGCGTTGGGTTTGTTTTCATGGTAAAATTAATGCATCTATACCCCAAAATCTGAAATTGGAAATTATCGATGTGCCACCCCCTGCCTGATTCTTATGTGGAATAATACTTAAATAACCAAAAAACTGCCAATGGTTATTTTATGTTCTGTGTAAAAGTTCTGAATAGATTTTTGTTAATCTATATTCTTGTGACGTTTTCATTCACCACATTCCTGCAATAACATTGTTTTCCTGCCTGTCTATCTGGTATCATTCCGTTCAAATTTGTTTGTTCGGCATAATATGACTTTCATGAAACTTGCAAACATTTAAGCTTACGAGAGAAGGAAGAAGTTTCATCCTTTAATTTTAGATAATTAATGTTGGAATAAAGGTCGAGGTCACAATGTTTCCCGACAGGGGAACTTGAACTTTGGTATTGTCTTAAAGTATGGTGAAGCAAAATGCAAGTTTTGGTGATCTTAAAAATAAAAAAAAATAGTTCCTAGATGATAACTTGGGATGCAGGAGCAGAATAATTGTAGACAGCTTTAAGAAGATTTGCTTAAAGATAATATTCAATTTTCCTTGAGGAAAGCATAAAGTTGTTATAAAACTTAATATTCAAAGCATACAGATGGGTGCACACATAACCTGTACGATAAGTTAACTTGAAAAGCAGACACTTCAAGTTCACATGTGACTGGTCATGGAACTGCTTTGAGCAGACGCGCGACTGGTTCCAAGTTAACTTTAAAAGCAGTCATAATTCCATGTCTGCTTTTAAAAGCAGTCGCGTAGTTATGACAGGTCTGGTCAAGTTAACTTCGTGACATGTCTGCTTGAAAAACTGAATGTAAAAGGACAAAGTGTATATTCTATCACCTAAACAGTGGTTTAAATTCATTTTTAATATTATAATTAGTTTTTTTATATTAAACTAAACCCTTGCATTATTTAACATTTTTAGGCCTAGATACAGCAGACTTGTTGCAATGACTGGTCTGATTAAAGCAGTCATAACTTTGTTACTGGTTACGACCACAAAGTTAACTTAAGTTCATGCAGGTAATGTGTGCACCAATCTGTACATGTATGGGCCATTTTTTCTGCGAAAATAGAAGACTTGAATTCAATTTTCCGTCTATCCGTATGAAGTTGGTTTCTGCAACAGATGGATTGAAATTTATGAAACCAGAAGAAGTCTTTTGGTTTAGAGGTCGATAAATCAAACATCAAGGTCATAACTCAGTTTTGAAATACTTGAAATTCTTGAAATTCTAGAATGAAATAGGTTCCCACAGCAAAACTTTAGTAACCATGAAAAAATTTCAATGTATGTACATTTAAAGCTCTTTGGAATAAGCTTTGACCAGTAGGCATTATTTCCCAACAGCCAACTTTTTCTTATCTCTTCGGGTTAAAAAAATTAACACAAATTTCTGTTGTTTCAAATGTGAGCATCGTTTTTTGAACCCGGCCAGCGTGCCCCCACGTATACATGGCCGTTTGGTCGTTTGATTTGTCGGTTATTCAGAAAATGGAAAGGTCATATTGTTGGCTATTCTTTCAGTGGAAGCTTTTGATATAATGTGTATGCAACGGGAAATCGACATCATTCTGACTCTATGGGAATCCAAAATCATACTCCTGTAGCTTTATTGGCATCATACCGGTATTAAGTGCTATCATGTTAGCTATCTGCAAGGACGCTGGTAGTGACTGCGAACGTTTTGCTTGCCTCTCTAAAGTTTATTGTAGGTCTTTAATGTCATCTCAAAACTTAAGTTATCAAGATAAGAGTACTTAGCACCACTCTTTACAAAATTGTTCTACGTAGCCTCTACGAGCGTGTCTTGATACACCCTTAAATCACTAATATTGGGATAAGAATTTGTAATAATTCGTCAAATTTTAACACCTTCGAGTTACAAGAATTATTAAGATTGGTTTAAGATGATCCTCAGGGAAGTTCTTAAAACATTCGTAATTTTTTAATGTTTATAGTTGTCGATCGTTCGACGGTGGCTTAAGAATGCTTCTTTTTACGGTCGTTAACATTACGATGCTCAACCCCATCGTAAGCCTTAAGAAGTCTTCTAGTTACTGGCCCCTGGTGAGTTATTCTGGTCGAATAAAGAGTACTAATCTAGACATCACAGGTGTAAAAAATCGTGTTTAAGATCTTGATAAAGGTATATGTACGTGATTAACTTAATGCCATTTTATATTTATTGTTATAGAAGTGACAATGGTGAAGGAGAACGTAGCTGGTCTTCAAACAGGTACATTTTAACCTTGACTCAAACATTTACGACTCTCATATAAACATGATTATGCAGCAAATACTAAGAAAGAAGTTTGTCTAGAAATTGTTTTGCTTTCTTTAAAATCAATAAATGACGTGCCTATTTATAAGCTTAGGTAAAACCATGTTAGATTTCAGAAAGATAATACACATTTTAAGAGTATACTAGATTCAAACAAAAACCGTATACCTAAATTAGTATCATATCAAAGCACAACAAATGTTTTAATGCATGATATTGTTTTTCAATGATCCGGAAAAATAACAAATATTTTGACATTTAAAACAAATGATACCTGATATCATAAAACTGTAAAAATAAATGTATTGCTGCAAACAAAGAATATCCTGCCATGTTAAAAGAAACAGGCAAAATATTCAAAATAAAACGTTAAAGTTAAAATTCAAAAGCAAAATAAAAGCAAAAATGATGGTTTCGGATAAGTAGACTGATCTTCTTAAACCAGTGTTGGCATCAATACAGACGGTAGTAAAATCTGGCTTACAAAACTATTTTTGTCCTTATTGGTTATTCTGATTGAAAACATGGATTTGAAATATATATTACAGATAGGAAATCTCGTGACAGGTACACGTACATAGTTTAATTGATTGATTTATTTAAAATGATCAATTTTTTTTGTTATAGAAATGATAATGGTCAAGGAAAACATAGATGATGTTCAAACAGGTACATTTTAACCAAATTCAAACATAAACGACTTTTTTAGAAACATGAGCAGCAAAACTAACATATAAGTTCGCCAATGATGTTATGCTTTTCTTAAAACCACTAAATGACACTCTCGTTTTGACTGAAGTTCGCGTTGTTGATTGATATTCAGTGATTTTTGTGTTTCCATGTTTTACATGTTGTCTGTTTTTGTGCCGTTCTTGTTGGTATTTACTGGTTTTGTCACTGCCCTTTCGGACTTATGACTTCAGATACCCCAGTGGTACATTTCCTGCATATTTATGAGGCACAACCATGTTAGATTTCAAAAAGTAATACCTATGTTTAGAGTATTCTAAGTTGAAACAAATACCCCCAAATCAATATCATATAAAAGCACAAAATATTTTGTAATGCATGATATTGTTATTCAGTGATACGGGAAAAAAAACTCATTTTGTTGTTTAGTCTTCAGAGGTGGTATACCAAGGATCAGCTCATTCCGTTCTCGTCAGTTGATGTGTTCACTTCGTTTTTCTTATAACCCTTGGTGAAGGACACAAGTACAAAAAATTTGGCATATTTTATTTACTAATTTTTACCTCTTATTGTTATTTCCATTTTTCGTTTTTACCTTTTAAATGTGGTTTTACCTTCCAAACGATTATTTTGTTAAACTTCTCATTTTGTCATTTAAACAATAAAGGTAATAACAATTTGGTACCTTATATTATACCCGTCTAACAGGTACACGTACATAGTTTATTTGATTGTTTTATTTGCAATGTACATGTACATTGTTGATTTGATAGACTAAATCCCACTCATGTTTTTGTTATAGAAGTGTTTAAGGTGAAAGAGAACGTAGCTGGTGTTCAAAAAGTTACATTTAACCCGTAACACGATTATAAATTTACAAATATGGTATAAACATGTGCAGCAAAAACTAACGAAGAAGTTTGCCTATGGATATTTGCTTTCCTTAAAACTAGTAGATGCTATATTTCAAAGAAGAAATACATATGTTTATAGTATGCTCAATGAAATAAATACCGTTCAAAATAATATCATATCAACGGACAAATTACAACATGATATTGTTTTTCAAGGATACGGGAAGAACCATCCTTTTCACATTGTGTTTAAGATTTTGATAAAGGTATATTTACGTGATTAACTTAATGCCATTTTATATTTATTGTTATAGAAGTGACAATGGTGAAGGAGAACGTAGCTGGTGTTCAAACAGGTACATTTTAACCCTGACTCAAACGTTTACGACTCTCATAGAAACATGATTGTGCAGCAAAGACTAAGAAAGAAGTTTGCTTAGAAATTGTTTTGCTTTCTTTATAATCAATAAATGACGTGCCTATTTATAAGCTTAGGTAAAACCATGTTGATTTCAGAAAGATAGTACACCTTTTAAGAGTATACTAGATTCAAACAAAAACTGTATACCCAAATTAGTATCATATCAAAGCATAAAAATGTTTTAATCCATGATATTGTTTTTCAATGATCCGGAAAAATAACAATTATTTTTACATTGAAAAAAATGATGCCTTACATCATTGAAACTGTAAAAATACATGTACTGCTGCAAACAAAGAAAACCTGCCATGTTAAAAGAAACAGGCAAAATATTCATAATAAAACGTTAAAGTTAAAATTCAAAAGCAAAATAAAAGCAAAAATGATGGTTTCGGAAAAGTAGACTGATCTTCTCGAACCAGTGTTGGCATCCATACAGACGGTAGTAAGATCTGGCTTACAACACTATTTTTGTCCTTATGAGTTATTCTGATTGAATACATTGATTTAAAATATATATAACAGATAGGAAATCTTGTGACAGGTACACGTACATAGTTTAATTGATTGCCTTATTTAAAATGATGATTTTTTGATATAGAAATGACAATGGTGAAGGAGAACATAGATGATGTTCAAACAGGTACATTTTAAACGATTCAAACATTAACGACTCATATAGAAACATGTGCAGCAAAACGAACATATAAGTTCGCCAATGATGTTATGCTTTTCTTAAAACCACTAAATGACACTTTCGTTTTGACTGGAGTGTGCGCTGTTGATTGATTGATATTCAGTGATTTTTGTGTTTCCATGTTTTACATGTTGTCTGTTTTTGTGCCGTTCTTAGTGTTATTTACTGGTTTTGTCACTGCCCTTTCTGACTTATGACTTCAGATACCCCAGTGGTACATTTCATGCATATTTATGAGGCACAACCATGTTAGATTTCAAAAAGTAACACCTATGTTTAGAGTATTCTAAGTTGAAACAAATACCCCCAAATCAATATCATATAAAAGCACAAAATATTTTGTAATGCATGATATTGTTATTCAGTGATTTGGGGAAAAAAACCCTCATTTTGTTGTTTAGTCTTCAGAGGTGGTATACCAAGGATCAGCTCATTCCGTTCTCGTCAGTTGATGTGTTCACTTCGTTTTTCTTATAACCCTTGATGAAGGACACAAGTCCAAAAATTTTGGCACATTTTATTGTTTTACTAATGTTTACCTCTTATTGTTATTTCCATTTTTCGTTTTTACCTTTTAAATGTGGTTTTACCTTCCAAACGATTATTTTGTTAAACTTCTCATTTTGTCATTTAAACAATAAAGGTAATAACAATTTGGTACCTTATATTATACCCGTCTAACAGGTACACGTACATAGTTTATTTGATTGTTTTATTTGCAATGTACATGTACATTGTTGATTTGATAGACTAAATGCCACTCATGTTTTTGTTATAGAAGTGTTTAAGGTGAAAGAGAACGTAGCTGGTGTTCAAAAAGTTACATTTAACCCGTAACACGATTATAAATTTACAAATATGGTATAAACATGTGCAGCAAAAACTAACGAAGAAGTTTGCCTATGGATATTTGCTTTCCTTAAAACTAGTAGATGCTATATTTCAAAGAAGAAATACATATGTTTATAGTATGCTCAATGAAATAAATACCGTTCAAAATAATATCATATCAACGGACAAATTACAACATGATATTGTTTTTCAAGGATACGGGAAGAACCATCCTTTTCACATTGTGTTTAAGATTTTGATAAAGGTATATTTACGTGATTAACTTAATGCCATTTTATATTTATTGTTATAGAAGTGACAATGGTGAAGGAGAACGTAGCTGGTGTTCAAACAGGTACATTTTAACCCTGACTCAAACGTTTACGACTCTCATAGAAACATGATTGTGCAGCAAAGACTAAGAAAGAAGTTTGCTTAGAAATTGTTTTGCTTTCTTTATAATCAATAAATGACGTGCCTATTTATAAGCTTAGGTAAAACCATGTTGATTTCAGAAAGATAGTACACTTTTTAAGAGTATACTAGATTCAAACAAAAACTGTATACCCAAATTAGTATCATATCAAAGCATAAAAATGTTTTAATCCATGATATTGTTTTTCAATGATCCGGAAAAATAACAATTATTTTTACATTGAAAAAAATGATGCCTTACATCATTGAAACTGTAAAAATACATGTACTGCTGCATACAAAGAAAACCTGCCATGTTAAAAGAAACAGGCAAAATATTCATAATAAAACGTTAAAGTTAAAATTCAAAAGCAAAATAAAAGCAAAAATGATGGTTTCGGAAAAGTAGACTGATCTTCTTGAACCAGTGTTGGCATCCATACAGACGGTAGTAAAATCTGGCTTACAACACTATTTTTGTCCTTATGAGTTATTCTGATTGAATACATTGATTTAAAATATATATAACAGATAGGAAATCTTGTGACAGGTACACGTACATAGTTTAATTGATTGCTTTATTTAAAATGATCATTTTTTTTGTTATAGAAATGACAATGGTGAAGGAGAACATAGATGATGTTCAAACAGGTACATTTTAACCCGAATCAAACATTAACGACTCTTATAGAAACATGTGCAGCAAAAGTAACATATAAGTTTGCCAATGATGTTATGCTTTCATTAAAACCACTAAATGACACTCTCGTTTTGACTGGAGTTCGCGTTGTTGATTGATATTCAGTGATTTTTGTGTTTCCATGTTTTACATGTTGTCTGATTTTGTCCCGTTCTTGTTGGTATTTACTGGTTTTGTCTCAACCCTTTCGGACTTTTGACTTCAGATACCCCAGTGGTACATTTCATGCATATTTATGAGGCCAAACCATGTTAGATTTCAAAAAGTAATACATATGTTTAGAGTATTCTCAGTTGAAACAAATACCCCCAAATTAATATCATAAGCACAAAATATTTTGTAATGCATGATATTGTCATTCAGTGATACGGGAAAATAACCCCTCATTTTGTCGTTTAGTCTTTAGAGGTGGTATACCAAGGGTCAGCTCATTCCGTTCTCTTCAGTTGATGTGTTCACTTCGGTTATCTTATAACCCTTCATGAAGGACACAAGTCCAAAAAATTTGGCATATTTTATTGTTTTACCAATTTTTTCGTTTTAACCTTTTAAATGTGGTTTTACCTTCCAAACGATTATTTTGTTATACGTCTCATTTTAAACAATAAAGGTAATAACAATTTGATACCTTATATTATACCCGTCTTTTTAATCTTGAAACAGGTACACGTACATAGTTTATTTGATTGTTTTATTTGCAATGTTCATGTACATTGTTTATTTGATAGACTAAATGCCACTCATGTTTTGTTATAGAAGTGTTTAAGGTGAAAGAGAACGTAGCTGGGGTTCAAAAAGGTACATTTAACCCGTAAATCGATTAAAACATTTACAAATACGGTATAAACATGTGCAGCAAAAACTAACAAAGAAGTTTGCCTATGGATATTTGCTTTCCTTAAAACTAGTAAATGACATGAATAATCATGAGGTAAAAACATGCTATATTTCAAAGAAAAAATACATATGTTTATAGTATGCTCAATTGAAATAAAAACCCTTCAAAATAATATCATATCAACGCACAATTTACAACATGATATTGTTTTTCAAGGATACGGGAAAACCATATTTTTCACATTTAAAACAATGATACTCTATATCATTGAAACTTGTAAAAATAATTACTGCTGTAAGAAAGAATATCTTACAAGGTAAATAGAAACAGAAAATATATTCAAATAAAACGTAAAAAGTAAAATTCAAATTCAAAATCAAAAGAAAATGAAGATTTGGAAAAGTTGACGGACTTTCTAAACCAGTTAATCTATATTGACGGGTGTAAAATCTGGCCTAAAAATATTTATTTATCCTTGATTCTTATTGAATATATTGATTTATTCTAAATATGATATATCTGAAAAATCGTGCTTTTAATCTTGACACAAGTACATAGTACATAATGCCATTTATTTTATGGTTGCAGAAGTGACAAAGGTGAAGAAGAACGTAACCGATGTTCAAACAGGTACATTTTATTAAACCCGATTCAAACATTTACGACACTGGTTAAAACATGTGCAGCAAAAATACTCATTTAACAAAGAAAAAAAGCAACGGTACCATAGGGATATCCGAATGCTAAAAGTCCGAAAGGGCAGAGACAAAACCAGTAAACACCAACGAAAACGGGACAAAAACAGACAACATGTAAAACATGGAAACACAAAAAATCACTGAATATCAATCAACAACTTAAACTCCAGTCGTAACGAGAGTGAACTCAGGTGGTCCGGAAGAATAAGCAGTAAGAAATTTGCCTATGCGTTTATGCTTTCTTTAAAATCAGTAAATGACAAAACTATTCATCAGGTAAAACCATGTAAGATTCAAAGAAGTAGCACGCATTATTGTAGTATACTTAATTTAAATAGCAAATAAATCTCATATAAAAGCGCAACATATGTTAAAATGCATGATATTGTCATTCAATCATCCGGGCAAATAATCCCTCATTTTTTCAGTTGAAACTGTAAAAATAAATGTACTGCTGCAAACAAAGAATATCCTGCAAAGTTAAAAGAAACAGGCAAAATATTTAAATAAAACGTTAAAGTTAAACTTTAAAAGAAAAAGAAAAAAAGATAAGGTTTAACTCTACTAAACGTCAAGCATGTTTGTTTGGCCATTTTGGTATTAACCGCAATAAAAATAGCTTTAAAAATGGAATAGTTTTGATTAAGATTAACCTTTCACTTTCATTGTTTTTTCAATCTAAATCAAGCTCTTGATAATCCAAATCAATGCAATGTAGGATGTGATCCTTGCAGACAATTAATCCAAATGAAACCCTGATTATTGCCAAATAAACCACCAATATATTAGATAAGACATTTCCTAATTCGCCTCTGATGAGTCTTGAATAGACGAAACGCGCGTCAGGCGTAGCAAAATTTATTGTCTGGAACTTTGTTGTCATTTGTATTTCGAACACACGTGAAGGTTAGCACTGCTGGTGGAGTGTAAATTCCCCGAGGTTAGCCCGCTCCGGCACCAACACTTTTTGAGTTGGAGAATACATCAAAGCTTTAGATTATCCGTCTAAATTTCAAAATTGTCTAAACCCTAAGGTTCTTCCTACCCCAGACATAGGTTGATTATCTTAGTAATAAATTGGTTCCCCAGTTTGGTATTTTTGGTTATACTGTTCTATGCTCTTCATATTTATACAGTGTTTGGCATTTTCAATATTTTTGATAGAGCGCCTCTGATGAGTCTTGAATAGACGAAACGCGCGTCAGGCGTAGCAAAATTTATTGTCTAGAACTTTGTTGTCATTTGTATTTCGAACACACGTGAAGGTTAGCACTGCTGGTGGAGTGTAAATTCCCCGAGGTTAGCCCGCTCCGGCACCAACACTTTTTGAGTTGGAGAATACATCAAAGCTTTAAATTATCCGTCTAAATTTCAAAATTGTCTAAACCCTAAGGTTCTTCCTACCCCAGACATAGGTTGATTATCTTAGTAATAAATTGGTTCCCCAGTTTGGTATTTTTGGTTATACTCTTCTATGCTCTTCATATTTATACAGTGTTTGGCATTTTCAATATTTTTGGTAGAGCGCCTCTGATGAGTCTTGAATAGACGAAACGCGCGTCAGGCGTAGCAAAATTTATTATCTGGAACTTTGTTGTCATTTGTATTTCGAACACACGTGAAGGTTAGCACTGCTGGTGGAGTGTAAATTCCCCGAGGTTAGCCCGCTCCGGCACCAACACTTTTTGAGTTGGAGAATACATCAAAGCTTTAAATTATCCGTCTAAATTTCAAAATTGTCTACACCCTAAGGTTCTTCCTACCCCAGACATAGGTTGATTATCTTAGTAATAAATTGGTTCCCCAGTTTGGTATTTTTGGTTATACTGTTCTATGCTCTTCATATTTATACAGTGTTTGGCATTTTCAATATTTTTGGTAGAGCGCCTCTGATGAGTCTTGAATAGACGAAATGCGCGTCAGGCGTAGCAAAATTTATTGTCTGGAACTTTGTTGTCATTTGTATTTCGAACACACGTGAAGGTTAGCACTGCTGGTGGAGTGTAAATTCCCCGAGGTTAGCCCGCTCCGGCACCAACACTTTTTGAGTTGGAAAATACATCAAAGCTTTAAATTATCCGTCTAAATTTCAAAATTGTCTAAACCCTAAGGTTCTTCCTACCCCAGACATAGGTTGATTATCTTAGTAATAAATTGGTTCCCCAGTTTGTAATTTTTGGTTAATATACTGTTCTATGCTCTTCATATTTATACAGTGTTTGGAATTTTCAATATTTTTGGTAGAGCGCCTCTGATGAGTCTTGAATAGACGAAACGCGCGTCAGGCGTAGCAAAATTTATTGTCTGGAACTTTGTTGTCATTTGTATTTCGAACACACGTGAAGGTTAGCACTGCTGGTGGAGTGTAAATTCCCCGAGGTTAGCCCGCTCCGGCACCAACACTTTTTGAAAAAATTACAAATACCAAAACGCGGATATGAACGGTTAATTTGGATATGCTATATATCGATATTTCAAGGAGTAACCTCTCATCAGTAGCATTTAAATCAAAACATTGGAAGGTCAAATTCCAAAACTGTTAAAAACGAAAAGTACTCAAAACCAAAACGTTCGAACAAGGAAGCCAAATCCAGCACCGAGGATATCGACCATGTGCATTACAAGGAAAGAAACCTGGTGTTTTAAACAATTTTGAATTTAAAAAACGGAAATTTTATTGACAAAAATATTAGACATTTTATGGTAAATCGTGTCAGACAAGTCTGACTACCAGGCTTGTGATTACCCTCGGGGACCTCTGGTCCACCAGCAGCTGAGTTGGAGAATACATCAAAGCTTTAAATTATCCGTCTAAATTTCAAAATTGTCTAAACCCTAAGGTTCTTCCTACCCCAGACATAGGTTGATTATCTTAGTAATAAATTGGTTCCCCAGTTTGGTATTTTTGGTTATACTCTTCTATGCTCTTCATATTTATACAGTGTTTGGCATTTTCAATATTTTTGGTAGAGCGCCTCTGATGAGTCTTGAATAGACGAAACGCGCGTCAGGCGTAGCAAAATTTATTGTCTGGAACTTTGTTGTCATTTGTATTTCGAACACACGTGAAGGTTAGCACTGCTGGTGGAGTGTAAATTCCCCGAGGTTAGCCCGCTCCGGCACCAACACTTTTTGAGTTGGAGAATACATCAAAGCTTTAAATTATCCGTCTAAATTTCAAAATTGTCTAAACCCTAAGGTTCTTCCTACCCCAGATATAGGTTGATTATCTTAGTAATAAATTGGTTCCCCAGTTTGGTATTTTTGGTTATACTGTTCTATGCTCTTCATATTTATACAGTGTTTGGCATTTTCAATATTTTTGGTAGAGCGCCTCTGATGAGTCTTGAATAGACGAAACGCGCGCCAGGCGTAGCAAAATTTATTGTCTGGAACTTTGTTGTCATTTGTATTTCGAACACACGTGAAGGTTAGCACTGCTGGTGGAGTGTAAATTCCCCGAGGTTAGCCCGCTCCGGCACCAACACTTTTTGAGTTGGAGAATACATCAAAGCTTTAAATTATTCGTCTTAATTTCAAAATTGTTTAAACCCTAAGGTTCTTCCTACCCCAGACATAGGTTGATTATCTTAGTAATAAATTGGTTCCCCAGTTTGGTATTTTTGGTTATACTGTTCTATGCTCTTCATATTTATACAGTGTTTGGCATTTTCAATATTTTTGATAGAGCGCCTCTGATGAGTCTTGAATAGACGAAACGCGCGTCAGGCGTAGCAAAATTTATTGTCTGGAACTTTGTTGTCATTTGTATTTCGAACACACGTGAAGGTTAGCACTGCTGGTGGAGTGTAAATTCCCCGAGGTTAGCCCGCTCCGGCACCAACACTTTTTGAGTTGGAAAATACATCAAAGCTTTAAATTATCCGTCTAAATTTCAAAATTGTCTAAACCCTAAGGTTCTTCCTACCCCAGACATAGGTTGATTATCTTAGTAATAAATTGGTTCCCCAGTTTGGTATTTTTGGTTAATATACTGTTCTATGCTCTTCATATTTATACAGTGTTTGGAATTTTCAATATTTTTGGTAGAGCGCCTCTGATGAGTCTTGAATAGACGAAACGCGCGTCAGGCGTAGCAAAATTTATTGTCTGGAACTTTGTTGTCATTTGTATTTCGAACACACGTGAAGGTTAGCACTGCTGGTGGAGTGTAAATTCCCCGAGGTTAGCCCGCTCCGGCACCAACACTTTTTGAAAAAATTACAAATACCAAAACGCGGGTATGAACGGTTAATATGGATATGCTATATATCGATATTTCAAGGAGTAACCTCTCATCAGTAGCATTTAAATCAAAACATTGGAAGGTCAAATTCCAAAACTGTTAAAAACGAAAAGTACTCAAAACCAAAACGTTCGAACAAGGAAGCCAAATCCAGCACCGAGGATATCGACCATGTGCATTACAAGGAAAGAAACCTGGTGTTTTAAACAATTTTGAATTTAAAAAACGGAAATTTTAGCGACAAAAATATTAGACATTTTATGGTAAATCGTGTCAGACAAGTCTGACTACCAGGCTTGTGATTACCCTCGGGGACCTCTGGTCCACCAGCAGCTGAGTTGGAGAATACATCAAAGCTTTAAATTATCCGTCTAAATTTCAAAATTGTCTAAACCCTAAGGTTCTTCCTACCCCAGACATAGGTTGATTATCTTAGTAATAAATTGGTTCCCCAGTTTGGTATTTTTGGTTATACTGTTCTATGCTCTTCATATTTATACAGTGTTTGGCATTTTCAATATTTTTGGTAGAGCGCCTCTGATGAGTCTTGAATAGACGAAACGCGCGTCAGGCGTAGCAAAATTTATTGTCTGGAACTTTGTTGTCATTTGTATTTCGAACACACGTGAAGGTTAGCACTGCTGGTGGAGTGTAAATTCCCCGAGGTTAGCCCGCTCCGGCACCAACACTTTTTGAGTTGGAGAATACATCAAAGCTTTAAATTATCCGTCTAAATTTCAAAATTGTCTAAACCCTAAGGTTCTTCCTACCCCAGATATAGGTTGATTATCTTAGTAATAAATTGGTTCCCCAGTTTGGTATTTTTGGTTATACTGTTCTATGCTCTTCATATTTATACAGTGTTTGGCATTTTCAATATTTTTGGTAGAGCGCCTCTGATGAGTCTTGAATAGACGAAACGCGCGCCAGGCGTAGCAAAATTTATTGTCTGGAACTTTGTTGTCATTTGTATTTCGAACACACGTGAAGGTTAGCACTGCTGGTGGAGTGTAAATTCCCCGAGGTTAGCCCGCTCCGGCACCAACACTTTTTGAGTTGGAGAATACATCAAAGCTTTAAATTATTCGTCTTAATTTCAAAATTGTTTAAACCCTAAGGTTCTTCCTACCCCAGACATAGGTTGATTATCTTAGTAATAAATTGGTTCCCCAGTTTGGTATTTTTGGTTATACTGTTTTATGCTCTTCATATTTATACAGTGTTTGGCATTTTCAATATTTTTGATAGAGCGCCTCTGATGAGTCTTGAATAGACGAAACGCGCGTCAGGCGTAGCAAAATTTATTGTCTGGAACTTTGTTGTCATTTGTATTTCGAACACACGTGAAGGTTAGCACTGCTGGTGGAGTGTAAATTCCCCGAGGTTAGCCCGCTCCGGCACCAACACTTTTTGAGTTGGAGAATACATCAAAGCTTTAAATTATCCGTCTAAATTTCAAAATTGTCTAAACCCTAAGGTTCTTCCTATCCCAGACATAGGTTGATTATCTTAGTAATAAATTGGTTCCCCAGTTTGGTATTTTTGGTTATACTCTTCTATGCTCTTCATATTTATACAGTGTTTGGCATTTTCAATATTTTTGGTAGAGCGCCTCTGATGAGTCTTGAATAGACGAAACGCGCGTCAGGCGTAGCAAAATTTATTGTCTGGAACTTTGTTGTCATTTGTATTTCGAACACACGTGAAGGTTAGCACTGCTGGTGGAGTGTAAATTCCCCGAGGTTAGCCCGCTCCGGCACCAACACTTTTTGAGTTGGAGAATACATCAAAGCTTTAAATTATCCGTCTAAATTTCAAAATTGTCTACACCCTAAGGTTCTTCCTACCCCAGACATAGGTTGATTATCTTAGTAATAAATTGGTTCCCCAGTTTGGTATTTTTGGTTATACTGTTCTATGCTCTTCATATTTATACAGTGTTTGGCATTTTCAATATTTTTGGTAGAGCGCCTCTGATGAGTCTTGAATAGACGAAATGCGCGTCAGGCGTAGCAAAATTTATTGTCTGGAACTTTGTTGTCATTTGTATTTCGAACACACGTGAAGGTTAGCACTGCTGGTGGAGTGTAAATTCCCCGAGGTTAGCCCGCTCCGGCACCAACACTTTTTGAGTTGGAAAATACATCAAAGCTTTAAATTATCCGTCTAAATTTAAAAATTGTCTAAACCCTAAGGTTCTTCCTACCCCAGACATAGGTTGATTATCTTAGTAATAAATTAGTTCCCCAGTTTGGTATTTTTGGTTAATATACTGTTCTATGCTCTTCATATTTATACAGTGTTTGGAATTTTCAATATTTTTGGTAGAGCGCCTCTGATGAGTCTTGAATAGACGAAACGCGCGTCAGGCGTAGCAAAATTTATTGTCTGGAACTTTGTTGTCATTTGTATTTCGAACACACGTGAAGGTTAGCACTGCTGGTGGAGTGTAAATTCCCCGAGGTTAGCCCGCTCCGGCACCAACACTTTTTGAAAAAATTACAAATACCAAAACGCGGGTATGAACGGTTAATTTGGATATGCTATATATCGATATTTCAAGGAGTAACCTCTCATCAGTAGCATTTAAATCTAAACATTGGAAGGTCAAATTCCAAAACTGTTAAAAACGAAAAGTACTCAAAACCAAAACGTTCGAACAGGGAAGCCAAATCCAGCACCGAGGATATCGACCATGTGCATTACAAGGAAAGAAACCTGGTGTTTTAAACAATTTTGAATTTAAAAAACGGAAATTTTAGCGACAAAAATATTAGACATTTTATGGTAAATCGTGTCAGACAAGTCTGACTACCAGGCTTGTGATTACCCTCGGGGACCTCTGGTCCACCAGCAGCTGAGTTGGAGAATACATCAAAGCTTTAAATTATCCGTCTAAATTTCAAAATTGTCTAAACCCTAAGGTTCTTCCTACCCCAGACATAGGTTGATTATCTTAGTAATAAATTGGTTCCCCAGTTTGGTATTTTTGGTTATACTGTTCTATGCTCTTCATATTTATACAGTGTTTGGCATTTTCAATATTTTTGGTAGAGCGCCTCTGATGAGTCTTGAATAGACGAAACGCGCGTCAGGCGTAGCAAAATTTATTGTCTGGAACTTTGTTGTCATTTGTATTTCGAACACACGTGAAGGTTAGCACTGCTGGTGGAGTGTAAATTCCCCGAGGTTAGCCCGCTCCGGCACCAGCACTTTTTGAGTTGGAGAATACATCAAAGCTTTAAATTATCCGTCTAAATTTCAAAATTGTCTAAACCCTAAGGTTCTTCCTACCCCAGACATAGGTTGATTTTAGTAGTAATAAATTGGTTCCCCAGTTTGGTATTTTTGGTTATACTGTTATATGCTCTTCATATTTATACAGTGTTTGGCATTTTCAATATTTTTGGTAGAGCGCCTCTGATGAGTCTTGAATAGACGAAACGCGCGTCAGGCGAAGCAAAATTTATTGTCTGGAACTTTGTTGTCATTTGTATTTGTAACATGTATGAAGTATTATTTTGTAATCCTAAAAAATATCTTAGAATAAATAAAATAATAACAAATGAATAAAATAAATAGAGAAATAAAATAGAAAAAAAAATAAAATTGGAAAGATTTGAATGTAACATGAAGGTTTTTTTTTAACTTTTTTATTCATGTGTTTTATAACAACAACAAATCTATTAAGATCCGGATGCGTAGTTATGCATACAGCGATTGAACCGTGTAACTTTCCCATTTACACCATACACGATTACACCATACACGATACACGATTGAGTGATACACCATACACCATTGACAGATACACGATACACGATAGAGCGATGCACGATACACGATGAACGATACACCATACACGATACACGATAGAAACTTTATATCAAATTCAAGAATGTTTGCTGAAACGAAAATACGATCATCTTTAATATCATTAATATCTCTATTTATGTGGGGACTGCGACATTTATTTCAATGAACTCCTCCGTAATAAAAATAGTATAGATGATGAACGCCACTTCTTTTTATATTGCAACCATAACCAAGCTTATAGAAATAAATTACTGACAGATTCTAATATTGTGAATGTAAATCCCACTAATACCTCTGATCATGATATTTAATTACAGTACTATCTCCTACAAATTTTCGGCTAACTCAGAGCATTGCCTCCTTCATAAACGGTCATCAGAACTGAGGATAGGAGTCTCATAGGCTTTATGTACTACTTTCTCTGTTTTTATATCTGTCACAAATCATTTGTAATAAGATTTATATGACAAAAAAGTTAATATATTATTATCAAGATATTTCTTAATTTAATCAAAACAGACGTCAAATAATATTTTTTTTAATTAAAATGACTGAATGCCACGCCACGCCTTTAATTTTTTGTTCAATCTTTCTGGAAGCTATATATTCTAAAAACATGCTTGCTCTGGTGGTTTGATCCGAACTACATGTAGTTAAGAAAAATGAAAAGGTGTTTCTCAATTTGCCATGCATGTCAGTTCTTGTCCTTGTATAGTGTATTTAAATTCGAAGATCAATTTTATTAAAAACTACAAGTCGTGTTAAACAATATTTAATAAATTAGTATGTCATCTTTTAAGATAGTGCTTATTAGATTTTTCTAAGTTACGTACAAGCATCGAAATGTTAATTGTTGCCGTTCTACAAACAAGGGATACATGCATAAAGTGTACATGTACCTTTTCTTATGCATTAAAGACGGCACAGAAATATACCGGTCCATCTGAACTCGAATAATTCAAGCTCTTTTCGTCTTCGTATCCTTCGTCGGAATGAAGCGACTCTAGGAAGTAAATTATATCCACTGTATTATTCATCTGTTCCTGTAATATGCCGCGAAGAAACATCCCACTGAGACCTGCCATATCGTGCATAGATACATGTATTCAAAAAGCGTACGAATAAACAGACAATAAACGCTTTAATGGATTCATGGATTCAGGCATAGTCCGGCATTTTGTAGGACAAATAAATAAAATTAGTGTTAATTCTTCTCAAGAAAAGTACATGTAAGCATTTACAATTGAAAATGGGAAATTCTATTTTAAAATAAACTCTTATATAGTTACCATTTCCTTAGTTCGTATTCTCTCTGAAAATAGTCCTTTTTTTATACTTTGAGTCTAGTCACTTCTTACTTTAATTCTTTTTCAAGAAAGCTGTATCAAACATTCGTATGATCTATCTTTAAAAAAGATGTGCATGCAAAATAAGGGTAAGAAATTTAACCAAATAAATCTTAAAAAATATTCTTTTAATCGGTCAACAAATAGTTAAACTATTTCATTTAGTTGTTTCTTTGCCTTTATTATGTGTGGAAGTATAAATACCGGGCCAGAAATCTGCATTATTTAAATATTCATTTAACTTATCTCATATTTTAATAAGACAAGAAAAACTTTTCTGTTTTTATACCCCGCCACACGAAGTTGCAGGGTATTATGTTATATCCTCAGTTTTTTTCGGTGTCTGTCCGTCCGTCCGTCCGTCCGTCTGTGCGTCCCCCGAGGTTTCCGACCAATAACTTGAAAACGCGTCAAAGGATTTAAATGTTATTTTGCACAGTTGTTTAGTACAATAAAATACATGTCAAGTTCGATTTCCAGCAGGATCCAAAAAACAGTTTTCGAGATAGGCCACTTTGAAAAATCAATTTTCATGAAATTTGGAGTTTCCGACAGATAACATGAAAACGCGTCAAGGGATTCAAATGATATTTTGTACAGCTATTGAGTACAATAAAACACAGGTCAAGTTCGATATCCAGCATGATTTGAAAAACTGTTTTCCAGATAGGCCACTTTCAAAAATCAAATTTCATAAAATTTTGAGTTTCCGACTGATAACTTGAAAACACATCAAGGGATTTGAATGATATTTTGCACAGCTATTTATTACATGCAATTAAATACAGGTCAAGATCAATTTCCGGCATGATTTGAAAAATAGTTTTTGGGATTGGCCACTTTGAAAAATCAAATTTTATTAACTTTTGATATTATATCGTGGCGGGGTATCTTTTAATGTCCCATTACATGCCCTATTTTTATTTTCGATATAAGGAAAGTACGTCACATTATATTAATATCAAAGTTTCCGTTACAGTTTTCTGGGCAGCAAATACCAAAGAACATGGGGGGGGGGTTGTTAGTATACGGCGGATGGCGAATTCTGACGTCGGGTCTGTGCTAAATAAATAGAGCACTTTCCCTAGGTGGCTAAATGGGATGGTTTTTGTGCGTCGGGCTTGTCTGGTTATATACTCTGAAACTGAGCTTTACTGCTAACTATATTTGTTCAACGTGCATGTACAGTTTAATGCTTTGTGCACGTGAAAGAACCCTTTGTTGTCAACCTTACAGTACTTGAACCGATCAATGCAACACTTTGACGGATCGATGACTGATCGGTGACGGATTGATGACGCGTTTGGACCGGATTGATGACTGATAGATGACGGATTGGTGAATGATTGGTGACTGGTTGTTGACTGATTGATGACGGATCGGACGGATTGGACGGATGACGGATACTATAGGTAACCGGGCTATCGATCCGTTATTTTGACTGATACGATCGATCGGTATAATTAGAAAACTCTTCTGTGAAACGAAGTTATCGTTTTTTACCTATTCGTTTATAACATGTATAACGCAACACAAACCAGTGAAGGCATAAATTTAATTTGTTTTAAATAAAATATGCTATAATGTTAAATAAGACGTACATTTTCTATTTTTATATGTTAATATTATAAATCTTATGAATTTAATAATTGTTTACATAGTACTTCCTTTAAACTAAATAGGCAAAGTTCGTGTTCTTTTCCTCCATAAAAATAATAATAATATAATTTTGTTTTATTTGTTCTGATTTTTAAATACAAAAACAGAAACTGTGCTGAAAAAATCTTTGAAATGTTAAAGGGTTCTGCTAAAAATGATTATTTCAACAATTTGTAACATATATTCAACAACAAAATATTCAGGAGATATTAATAATATATTAAATAAGTTGAAAAATTGCATAAATACATATTGCTGCCTTAAAAAATAAGGTTCATAAAGTTGAGAGATTATAAAGATAGATCAGATTTGCAAATTTCTTGTTTAAAATATATGAAACTTTAGTAAAATCTTATATTTGAGCATAAAATGATTTAACGGTTTAATAAAATTGACAAGAAAATGTTTGCGAAACAACTTTTTTTTATCAGGTTTGACACATTAATGCTAAGATAAGTTGAAAAGTTGCATAACTACATATTGCTGACTTAAAAAATAAGGTTCATATAGTTAAGAGATAATAAAGAAATTTTGTTCACAAAGGAATATAGATCACATTTGCTAATTTTTGATGTAAAATATATGAAACTTTAGTTAAATCTTATATTTGAGCATAAAATTATATGACGGTTAAATAAAACTGACAAGAAAATGTTTGCGAAACAACTTTTTTCATCAGGTTTGACATATTAATGGTATGTTAAGCTGAAAAGTTGCATAAATACATATTGCTGCCTTAAAAAATAAGGTTCATATAGTTAAGAGATAATAAAGAAAATTTGTTCGCAAAGGAATATAGATCACATTTGCAAATTTCTTATGTAAAATATATGAAACTTTAGTAAAATCTTATATTTGAGCATAAAATTATAAGAAGGTTTAATAAAATTGCCAAGAAAATGTTTGCAAAACAGCTTTTTTCATCAAATTTGACACATTAATGCTAAGATAAACTGAAAAGTTGCATAACTACATATTGCTGACTTAAGAAATAAGGTTCATATAGTTAAGAGATAATAAAGAAAATTTGTTCGCAAAGGAATATAGATCACATTTGCTAATTTCTGATGTAAAATATATGAAACTTTAGTTAAATCTTATATTTGAGCATAAAATTATATGACAGTTAAATAAAACTGACAAGAAATTGTTTGCGAAACAACTTTTTTCATCAGGTTTGACACATTAATGGTATGTTAAGTTGAAAAGTTGCATAAATACATATTGCTGCCTTAAAAAATAAGGTTCATAAAGTTAAGAGATTATAAAGAAAATTTGTTCGCTTATAGAGATAGATCAGATTTGCAAATTTCTTATGTAAAATATATGAAACTTTAGTAAAATCTTATATTTGAGCATAAAATGATTTGACGGTTTAATAAAATTGACAAGAAATTGTTTGCGAAACAACTGTTTTTATCAGGTTTGACGCATTAATGCTAAGATAAGTTGAAAAGTTGCATAACTACATATTGCTGACTTAAAAAATAAGGTTCATATAGTTAAGAGATAATGAAGAAATTTTGTTCGCAAAAGAACATAGATCACATTTGCTAATTTCTGATGTAAAATATATGAAACTTTAGTTAAATCTTATATTTTAGCTTAAAATTATATGACAGGTAAATGAAACTGACAAGAAATTGTTTTGCAAAACAACTTTTTTCATCAGGTTTGACACATTAATGGTATGTTCAGTTGAAAATTTGCATAAATACATATTTGCACCTTAAAAAATAAGGTTCATAAAGTTAAGAGATTATGAAGAAAATTTGTTGGCAAAGTAATATAGATCACATTTGCAAATTTCTTATTTAAAATATATGAAACTTTAGTAAAATCTTATATTTGAGCATAAAATTATATGACGGTTGAATAAAGTTGACATGAAATTGTTTGCGAAACAACTATTTTCATCAGATTTGACACATAAATGCTATAATTTTTTGAAAACTTGAATAACTTCATATCTTTCACTCGAAAAATAAGGTTATTTAACCATTTTTAAGAGATTATGATGAAAATTTATTTCCATTATAGAAATGTTAAGAAAAACATTTCTTATGCAAGCTACAAATGTATAAGAAATTAAAATTCTGATGTTTGAGCTTAATATTATATGATGGTTTTATAACAATCACAAAAAAATGTTTATGCATTCGATCCTAGGAGTCACGTGATACAATAACCGAAACGAACTTAAAAATTCCGTATTTTAGATTGAATTGACGCGTGACGGATTGGTAAATTGCATCATGGGATGCATTTGACGGATAGGATCGGACGGATTGGTGACTGATCGATGACGGATTGGTGACTGATTGATGACGGATCGGTGAATGATTGAGACCGGATCGATGACTGATTGGTGACTGATTGATGACGCGTGACGGATCGCAAAAACTGTTGCATTGATCGGTTCAAGTACTGAAAGTGAATCATATGAGCTAAATTATCCGCCTCTATCCACTTTCCAATTTTCACTTGCAAGTGATCTTATTTTATTTTCTAATAGTATGATAATGTGGAGAACGATTTCCTCCTTTTTCCATACTTCTAAATACTTTCATGTTTTACAAATAGTTGTAATAAGTTTGTGTGCAAGCCATAATTATGAAAGCGGGAGTATCAGTTAAGAAAGTAATAGCATTGCTAATGAAATTTGATAATGAAAAAAAATACCAGATCATAGTAACTCTAGATTTATCGAAATAAGATTTTTCGGGAGAGGGACCTTTTTCCTGTGACTTTATTTCATTACTTTTTTACTTGATCTTTTTCTTACATTTTTTTTTATTTTGAGAAGAAATGTTCTTCGTTTGATGTTTATTCATTTTAGAATTTCTTGCTTAATTAAGACTAATAACATCTCAACTGTTACACTTTTTTCTCTCTTAGAAAATGTATAGGTGCTTTGTCTATTCAGTAAGCTCACCAGTGGCCCCCTATCCGTCATGCAAAAAGCCTAGTAAAAATTAAATAAAGCAAATGTGTAACGATGTGGCAATCGCCTGTTGTGAGTCCGAAAAGACTGTAAATGGAAAAAAATGACAGTTTTCAATTTTGAAAAATACATGGAAAATAATGACCTAGTCCGAAACATTAAAGTTTTGATACCGGAGCGGGGTAAATAAAAAATCTCCACAAGCAGCACCAATGTTTCAAAAATAAAATTACAAGAAATTAAAATTCTGGTTTTGTATAATAAAGACTTTCCAGAGACGCTCTAGTCAAAATGTTGATTAAAATTTCGTTTCTTTTTCACCCGGTAATTTGTTCATCTTACATGTATATCCCGTATACATTGATCAGTGCAGATTTTACAGGTAACTGCTAATTAGTTCGTCTGCTAAAGGGTCAGGTATTTACATGTAGTACATGTAATATACATGTCATTTAAATAACATCCTGCCTCGTGCGTCTCACAGCGGGGATTAAACACAAAATATTAGCGAATTAATTCACAACATGAAATTTTAAATACACAAGTAGACTTAAAAAACAAAACAACACTAAACTTCTTCACACATCGCAAAATAAATAAAGTCCGCCAAAGGGGTAAAAAAATTCATCTATCTTACCGTTTACTATTTAGATTTCAATAATCTTACATTCCATATTTTTTATTCCACAATAATAATCTTTAAAGTTTATTTTACTGGTTTTTTTTTTGTAAAAATTTTGTTAATAAGTATTGTTAGTTTTGAAAAAAATAAGGAGCATAAAATGCAGTAATTTAGAATTGTGAAAATAATACTAAAGCAACACTTTATATAGTGTGATCTTGAAATTGTTTTGTTAACTTAGTAGTTCATTATAGTTTTAGGACCGTTCGGCCGATAAGAATATTGAAATCTTCAATGTAAAATAGAAAGTAAGAAAGATGAATCCACACCTTTTTGGCTTTCCATATTACATAACTACATGTCTCCAAATTTATCATTTTCCTCATCATATCTGAAATAGTTAGTACTTACATTTCTATATGAATATTAAGTAATCCACGCGTATACATGTTTTTAAATATAATTCACAACTGTATCATTTTTGGTGTTCCTTCTGACAGCGTGTGGTCAAATCATTTTAAAATATACTTTTATTTATTTTCAATGATGCGTGAAAAAAGGTTAAACAAAAGTCACAAAGTTTAATCGGTACAGACAAAATACATGTAGCAATAGACTTGGATAACTTATAAATATTTGTAAATAATAATAATTCAATTTTTAGGGATTTTTTGTGAACATTTGAATGTGAATGACTGCGCCCACGAATCTTAACCCCCATAAAAGGGGGGATTAAAATTGATTTTTTTCTCTGTTCTGATCACGTCTAAACCATTTTAGTTTATACAATTTTATTCTATAAGGTTAATAAGGAGTTGATCGAGCATATCGATGTTTAATTCGATTTAAATGTGGCGTTTATAGTGTTGGTTGCTCTTCGTCAATCCCTCCGTCTGTCATCTATTTCGTCCGTAATAAACTTTTCTTATCCCGGTCGCTATACAGTTTCGAAAAAGGCTAAGATAGCTAGAAGTCGGAAATTTTTCAAGTAGGTTTTGTGTCATTAAAGTTTTATTTTTTGTTCCAAGTTCCCTAGAGGTTCATTTCTGCAAATAAAAAGACCTCCGATAATAATTAATCATTTCCGATTCTACGGTTTGTGCTCGATGTCCCTTATTACAATGCCAATCTTTTGAATTTTAGACACTATTTTCGTCACGTTTGCTCATAGGAAGGTACAAAAACTTTTCTTCTATTAAAAAACCCGTTCTAAGGGAGCAACCATTTGATTTTTATGGGGTGGGATATGGCTATCATTTTCATGCCATCCTGCCTTTTTATTTCAAATTTCACCATAGCTTCCCGTCCCGAAGGATTATTGTTTGCGATACTACATAATCATATCCACGACCGATCGATTAGAACCATAAACATTTGATAAATAAGAAGAGAGCTATACTTTCTGGTTTCAAAGTGAGGTAAACAAAAAATGTTTAAGTGGACGATAATTTGATTCTGAGGAAGGGGGTTGGTTAGTTATGGCAGGTAAGACCGAGTCCGATTATTTATTTTCAAAAATAAAGAAAATTGATCAAGAATATTTATTATCTACATGTACATGTATACTAAGCACGATACTAAGGAATCTAGGGACCGATTATTTATTTTGATTCTTTAATGCAGAGGTCATATTAATTATTTCCAACTTTTTCCAGGCCATAATATAGCATGACACCACTCTTTTTTCCTCAATAATCGTGATTCAGCCAGAGATATAGTCCGTTTTGGAGGTTGGAGATTTCAAGGCACAATTCGTTTTTTTTTAATCCAGCATTAAAATTCATAAATATTGTTTTTGCTGTTGAGAATATTTATTTTGTTCAATCACTTTCTTCGATAAATTTAATTCGATCGCTGAATGATTCTGAAAAAAACAAACGAAACGAAATTGAGTTGTAAACCAATAGGAATGCTAGGCTATCGTGTATACACGATACACGATACACCATTGGCTTTTCATCACACGATACACGATTGACCGATACACGATACACTATTACACCATACACCATACACGATTGACCGATACACGATACACCATTACACCATACACGATAAAATGGGAAAGTTACACGGTTCAATAGCTGTATATACGTAAACAAACTTTAAATGTTTTTAGTAAAAAAAAATGTATACAATACACTTAATATGTTTGGCTACATAAAGATGCATTAAACACTTAAGAAGCAAAGAGACACCAATGGGGCATTCAAGTGTCAAAAATCCGAAAAGGGCAGTGACAAAATCGGTAAACACGAACAAGAACAGAACGAGGAAACACTAAGCACAAAATCAACGAAACAGAAATCAACAACCCGAACTCGAGTTTAAACATATCAATTTTTGGAATGAGTCTATGAAATTTTTGACGAAAATAGAGTATTTTGGACACCTACATTACGACACGACGCCGTGTCCGTAGTAACGTTTAGTCCAGGCCTTTTATATTGGGCAACGCCTGAGCCCGTATCTGGTTTCTCAAGAGGATGCTTTTAAAAAGCTACTGGACTGGTGATGTCCTCGGGAACTAATTGTCCTCCAGCAGAGACATGGATCCAGTGTAATAAAATAACCAAAGTAGCACCAATGAGGCATTCGAGTGTCAAATATCCGAAAGGGCAATGACAAAATCTGTAAACACGAACCATGAACAGCACGGAAAAACCATAGCCCAAAATTAACCAATTAGAAATCAACACCATGAACTCAAGTCGTAACAAGAGTGAATGCATGTGCTCCGGAAGAGTAAGCGGTTCCTTAGAACTGTACATCCCGAAAATTGGTGGTTTTCGGTGTTAATTATTAACAATGTAGCATACGAAACAATTTCTTATCAAATTATTTTTAACAAAGCATATACAAGATTTCAAATATTATTATATTTAGGGTAACAAAACAAACCTAAAATATAGAAGCAGATAGTTACGACCTTAGAATTTAATTCTCCTGGTGTAAATAAGTTTAAAAACGCTAAAGTACGGCCGGCCGTCTGTACACTCAAATTATCAAGCTGAATTTGAAACTTTAAAGTTAACCAATAAATTCAATCCATTAGGAATGTCACTAAGATAATGACAAACTTTGTGTCTCGATTGAGCATTCTAAACATTCTTGAAAATAAAATGTTTAACTTTATTCACGTGCACTTATAACGTATCTTTCAAATTCTTTATTCGAACCTCAATGTCTATTTTTTTTTTAAATTTAAATCTAATCTTTTTCCCGTATAATAAGTTAACAAGTGCATCTAACACAATAAACTTGAATGTCTAGTATATAATCAAACAATGTTACTGTAATGTCAAGCCTGTAAATCATCTGACAAACAGATTTTGATTTTTTGAGTGCACTCAGCGAGGATAGAACTCACAACATTTGGGACATCCACGGTGTATACGCCTAGCTAACAGAACAGAGGTTGTAACCACTACACCATCCTAGGCTCCTCTGTTCTGTTAGCTAGGCGCATACGCCGAAGATGTCCCAAATGTTGTGAGTTCGATCCTCGCTGAGTGCACTCACAAAATCAAAATCTGTTTGTCAGGTTATTTTCAGGGTTGAAATTACAATAACATTGTTTGATTATATACTAGACATTCATATATATTATAAAATTCGAATAGTCTTGCAATCTGTAGTTTCTGTGGAATCCAATGGAGCAAGAACGTAAACACGTTAGATATAGCTATAAATAGACAATAAATATCACAAGGCTATGGAATTTATCAAAACTCTGATGAATCCGTGTATGCTTTCAAATTAATAGCTCTGTGATTAAAAACCTAGCGACGCTTCATACATTGTGTTAGCAGAATAAGTTGTAATTGTACCTTGCAGGGAAAAGTAACACTACCCAAACAAAATCTTTTCTTCTGAGGAGCCTAGGATGGTGTAGTGGTTACAACCTCTGTTCTGTTAGCTAGGCGCATAGCTATTTACATTTATTTATTTCAAATCTTCACATTTACAAAGTACACATTACAATTTTACAAGTTAAGAAAAAAAACTTACTCATTATATATAATTAGTGATTTTGTACCGAAGAAAATGACATTTGCACCGTCAAAGAGAATATAGGGAGTATCTAGATATTAAATAGATATTCCATCTGATTGGTTTAAGAAATTTGGGAGGGGATAATTCTTTGTGTGCAGCTGCCTTCCGTTTTTCTAGCTTGGTATTTTTATCATTTATAGGCCAATTGGGAAACCAACTATGTTAGTACATCAATATTGGTGGCACAAAAACTCGCGTTTTACATATTCTTTAAAAACAAGATTTATTCACGTAGCCAATTTTCTTGGTCAACATTTATATTTTCCGGAGCACCTGAGCTCACTCTTGTTTCGACTTGAGTTCGCGTTGGTGATTGATATTCAGTTATTTTGTGTTTCCATGTTTTACATGTTGTCTGTTTTTGTCCCGTTCTTGTTGGTGTTTACTGATTTTGTCTCTGCGCTTTCGGACTTTTGACTTTCGGATATCCCCTTGGTACCTCTGCTTCTTTTATGTACAATTTGTCAAATTCTAAATAATATTGATATAGATACAACTACATGTTAAAATTAACAAAACTTTAACAAAATCTGATTTGTAGCCCTAGAGGATCTAATAAGGAGTTTCTCTGACCTACAATACACTAAGTGGATGAAGTCCTATAGCCCCTATATAAATTGTTGAATCAAAATGACATTGTGATATGATCAACTTCATATCATGACAAACAATACTACACAATTTCATTAAAATCCATTGAGCGGTCGCAGAGAAGCTATGTCCACAAAAGTGTGACAGACCGACGGACGAATGTCATTACTATGTCCCTCCGATGCCTTACGTGTTCAAACGTTCCTAAAAAAACGTCTGACATTGAAATTGGTTGTTAAAAACGAACCTGTGGATGTTAGTCAATATTTATTATCATTTCTTGAACAAAACAACCCCATATAAAAACGTTTAATATGACAACTTAATAAATCAAAATAAATATTGAAGCGAACAAAACAATATTCAGAAATATGATATTAACAGCCACCTTTGTATGTTTGTTCTTTAAATTCATTATGGATACTAAAGAAAAAAACTATTTTTCAGACATCAAACAGTTGAAAGAAATCAGACAAAGGACAATACCACCTCACATTCAAGGTAAAATATATATAAATGAAAGTTACTATCAAGTAAACCTACGGGGAAAATGAAAATAAAAACAAGACAAAGACATACCTTGTTATAGGTGTCAAAATGGTGGGTTGAACTGGGTATTATCGTTTTGATTGCGATCTTAGGGAAGCGTGGCACTTCATTTGAGCGAATTGGCATTTCAATTGATCGAAAAAACATTTAATGTGGGCGATTTTTTTTAAGAGTAAACTCTCTTGTTACATACTAAATTCGACACTAAAATGAAGTTAGCCAGATACTTTGAAAAATGCATAATTCATTTTTTATAAAGAAACAACATGAAAACGGAAAATCACAGTGGACATAGATGCACATAAAGACATAAATGGACCCTTTCACCAGAACAAATAAAAGTATTCAACTCTTTTTATGGTCGATATCCTCGGTGCTGGATTTGGCTACCCTGTTCGAACCTTTTGAATTTAAGTATTTTTCATTCAATACCTTTAGATTATGACCTCCGAATGTCTTGATTCATATGCTGCTGATGAGAGGTTACTCCTTGAAATATCGATATACAGCATAACCAACTGAACCGTTTTATTTCCGTTTTGGTATTGTATTTTGAAACTATTGGGTCGATAAATGGTGCTGAAGGACCAAAGGTCCCCGAGGGTAATCACAAGCCTGGTCGTCAGATTTGTCTGACACGATTTTATCAACAAATGTCTAATATTTTTGGCATTGAAATTTCCGATTGTTAAATTCAAAATTGTTTAAATCATCAGGTTTCTTTCCCTGTAATGCACATGGTCGATATCCTCGGTTTTTGACCTTCCAACGTTTTGATTAAAATTATGCTGATGAGAGGTTACTCCTTGAAATATCGATATACAGCATAACCAAATATTATTCGTTTTATACCCGTTTTGGTATTGTACAGTGATCGATATTTTTAATCTTTAAGAGTAAAGAGTTTATTCGCGTTGAAACTTAATGGAAAAATGTAAAAATTCTATCAAACAATCTTATGAAGATCACTTTTTTGTCACCATTTAGGTATAAAAATTGACATCTTTGTCCACATTATCGGAGTTTACCTGTATCTTTTATTTGGCCAAATGAAAACAAAAATACAATGGCTCAAATAAAAACAGGGGTCATTTTCAAATTCGCTGAAATGAAATGTACCAAAGGGTAGTAACGAATCACAGAGAATGACAAAATTGCTGTAAAACAGCTTTAGACTTTGTGTTTTTTAAAGCTTGATATTAGCGGTTTGAAAAATAGATTTGCTTCTATATAATATACGAGTATTTGAAAAAAAATCAATTATTTAAAACATAAGAAAAGATACCTTCAGTTTAAATTATATTTTTTTATTTTGCACACGTTTTCCAATTTTCTTGCACAATATGGTCAATTAAAGATATATAACCTATCAATCTACATCTTTTTTTTACACTGAATAAAAAGTAAATTTATTGAAAATATACCTTCTAAATATTACCTTTTTTTACCGGCACAAAACTCAATTTATTGCAGCTTTATATAAAATTAAACCAAACGAGACAAAAGAAAACGAAATCGATAAATTAAGAAAACGACTGTTGTCGCGTAAAATCTTTTCAGCTATTCTTTTTTACCGGTTTTTCTCGATTTCGCTTTCTTTTTTTACAGATTTCGATTGCTTACTTTATTGTTTTCTTTTCCATTTTTACCGATTTCGGTTTTTTTTTTGTTTCGTTTGGTTACTTTTCGTGTCTTTGTTTACCGGTACCCGCAAGTGTTAACATTTTATAATTAGTTTGTCCTCTTTTTTGACATTACGTTGTCTTCTGCAGTTTGCTGTCGAAAAGAATACTTTCTGGTAGGTATTTTGAAAACTTAATAGTTTTAAAGGTTTTATACTGTTTTCTTCAAATAGTGTGAATTTCATTACATGTGTATTTTTTTAAATTGTGAAAATGATAGGTTCTATGTCTTTAAAATACCTTACACTCCAACAGTCTATAAAATTTCATTACATTGTTCCGCAAATAATTTCGCCATTATTAGATTGTGTTAAGTTAAGCTTTTTTAAGTTAACGAGGGGAATTAACCGATTTACAAAAAATAGGTATTTAAAGTCTTATCTATAAAAAGAAGGATTCTCTTCTTCTGGATAACTACAGACCCATCACATTATTAAATGTTGACACAAAAATCATTGCTTACGCGTTGGCACAAAGATTAAAACATATTTTGCATAAATTCATAAACAGAAACCAAAACGGCTATGTAAAAAATAGATACATCAGGTTTAATATCAGACAAATTCAAGATATTATTGATCACATTAAAAATATAATTTAGAAGGAGCCATTTTGTTCCTGGACTTGTCAAAGACCTTTGAATCTTTGGAATGGAAATTTATGTACGAGGCATTAAAGAAATTCGATATAAAAAAACTCGATCTTAAATTGGATAAAAACCCTTTACACAAATATTAAATGATGTATTACTAATAGTGGTTGGATATCTTCAACATACAGCATCCTTCAAGGTATTAGGCCAGGGTGTCCGGTCAGCGCGATAATTTTTGTAACAGCTGTAGAAATACTAGCTTGTAGAATAAGGCAAGAAAATGATATTAAAGGCATTCAAATAAAAATAGATAAAAGAGTAGAAGTATAAAGTTAACACAATTAGCTGATGACACCACATTATTTTTGAAATCTAAAAATGAAATATCTAAGGCATTAAATATTATTGAAATTTTTGGAACATGGTCTGGTTTACAGTTAAATTGAAACAAAACAGAAGGAATGTGGTTGTAAATTGAAACACTGCAAAGATAAAGTTGAAAATATTAAATGGTCAAATGAACCAATTAAATGCCTTGACATATATTTTGGGCATGATAAACAAAAATGCAAAGATCTAAATTTTGAAAAGATTATGAATTAGTCTGAAAAAATTATAACAGACTGGAATTAAAGAAAACTCACAATGGTTGGGAAAATTACTGTAGTTAAATCTCTTATTCTACCAAACATATCTTATTTGGCTTCTGTGATGACAATTGAAAAGACAAAGTTAGATAAATTCAAAAAATTCATATTCAATTTCATATGGGATGGAAAGGGTGAGAAAATATAAAGGTCAACACTTTGCGAGGAGTTTGAAAAAATGATTGATATTGATAAATTCATACAAGCAATTTACATCAATTTGGTAAAAAGATTAATACAAGTAAACGAAAAAGAAGATATTCCGAGTTGGGCTGTGATTACCACTCTTTCATATTAACAAATTTGAACCGTGTCTTCTCTTATTTGATTATAACTAAAAAGAGCTTAATTATTTATAAAATACTAATAACATGCTTTCAGAATTTTATGGAAACATTAATAAATGTTGGTTAAAAGTAAAAATTATTAAAAGGTCAAAAGAAAATAAAACTTTATGCAACCTGATTTTTAGACAAATAAGACAGAAAATTTTATGTGGTAATAGATTTATCAAATATTAAGGACACTGTCTGAATGTCCAGAACTGGATAGAAAGCAATTTAATTTTATAAATGATATAGTTGATGAGAATGGTAAGATATCCCAGAATTACATTCTATCAAAGCTTTAAAATAAAAGTAACTGGTTTTCAGAGTTTACAAAGTTTATAAAAAGTATCCCTGTTCAATGGATCAATACTTCAAAGAAGGAAAATTCCGTGAAAACAAAAGTAAAAACAAGTCGTAGCTTGAATCTTAAAAAATCACAAAAAAACAGAAGATTTTATTAAAATGTCATCTAAAGAAATTTATATTCATTAAAAAAAATATTGATAAATTACCTAACCAAAATCTTGGAAAAATCAAGTGGAAAAGACAATTACAACTTGAAAACTTGTTAGATGAAAAACTAAATGCCGCTTTTCAGTTTATTTTAACACAGATAAAAGATAACAGATTACAAATGGTTAAATGGAAACTTGTAAACTGGATACTATGGTGTAAAAAATTGTTACACATATGGAAAATAACTTCAGATAATTTATGTAAAGTTTGTTATGGGAAAGAAGATTATGAGCTTTTTTGTCAAGTGTGAATACTTCAAAACTTTTTGTGAAAAAATAAAAGAAACTCTGAAAAAGCTTAATTTGAGTCATAATGTTATTTCATTTTTGTCTTTAGTTTTCGGATATAAAATAACAGACGACAGCTACAAAGACATTAACATCTTTTTAACAATTTTATTATATAGTATACATAAAACATATCATTTGTCGAACGGCAAGGAAAAACAAATAAACACGTTTAATATTTTAAAAAATGAAGTCTTTAAGCAGTACGAGTTCATAAAAAGTTATAATAATAAACAGTTTTCAAGCACTTAAAAACCAAAGAATAACACTACTATACAGTTATTTTTTAATTTCTTGCTACACCTTTGTTTTAATCAAATCTGTAATTATTGTCAAACTTCATTTGCATGAGTACTCTATTACATGCTTGTTGTTAACTACAATTGAAAGATGCAATTACAAAAAGGGGGAGATGATAGGTTTTGTCGTTCACGTATCTACACAAAATTAACTAATCATCTTTGAAAAGATGAGCTCCTTTACTTTACCTCCTCATTAGGAATATATATATCCGACAGGTATAAATAAACTACTGTCCTTTAAATCCAAATCTCATTCAGTTGAGGTTTTTCTAAATGAAAAATGGCTGCCATGCATTGTCAATACAAAACTTTCAAAAAATACATTGACTAAATGAAATAAGTTTTTTGCTAAAACTATATTGAAATAAAAGTTTTATAAATCTAATCTAAAGCAAGCTAGAAATAATTACATATACAAACTGTTATTAAAGGTAAAATATTAAATATTTGTAAGTGTGTGCTCGAATAGTAGGATAGTAATCAGACGCATCTTACATATTTATGTAAATAAAATTAAATTAAGACTCTTTTTGGGATTTTAAATGCTAGCTAGCTCTGGTTAATGGTAAGTGAAATCTAATTAGACAGGTCTTGAACAAAATACATCATATGCTCAATCTGTGTATTTTTTTAAAGTTTTGTATTGACAATGCATGGCAGCTATTTTTCATTTAGAAGAACCTTCACTATAAACAAACTACATGTGCAGTTGTACTTTTAAATAGTAATTTGAAGATCAACATATGGAAAACTTTCCGGGGTTAACTGCATCTTTTGATTTGATAGAATTGGGAATAGACTGGGTGTAAATGAACTAACATGAATTAATAACTAGCTATATTGCCCTTATAATACCTAGTTTGTTCGGGCACTAACTTTCCAGGGTGCTCTATCTACCAATGCTGTAGTGGATAGAGTTATTGTTAACAGCAATTGTGCAATAAACGTATTTACGTTGAAAAAAAGTTAAGCTTTTCCGACTCAACTAATTCTGGCTTTTCGTAGAGACAATAAATTACAAGATAATTTGGTAATAAAGACCCTTAATAAAATGTTCTTATCGGTACCGGTGTGCCGATCATGTAGACAAATTATGCATTTTGTCCCTATGTTTTTGGTAGTGATACTTTTAACGAGTAAGAAGTAAAAACAAAAGCGTTGAAAATTCAATTACACGCAAATAGGAGAATAATGTTTAATGCAATATTTTGTTCAAAACGCCCATTGTTAGTATGCGTAGAAAAAAAACTTTTCCTAGCAAAGGAAGTCTTTTTTTCAAGACATCGAAAAAATCGACATAGCAGCGAAACATTTTTATTCGGAAAGATATACTCTCGATGACTTCAAGGCCCAACAAATCGAAAAGCTAAAAAGCGACGATATATAAAGAAAGACGCAGGAATTATATGGAAAAACTACGTTTTTACAAACCGTACGAAAAAAAAAACTAAATAGTAGTAACTAACATTTTAACACATTTTTCATTATTTTTTAAATTACATTTTTTTTTCGATAACGATACATGTCTGCTTATACTGGGGACTTTTTTTATTTGTGACGTCGATGTATTATTTCGTTTTAGGTATTCAATAGAATAACTGGGATTTTCAGTCATTTAGCAAAATGGCTAGAAACAATCTAGAAATTTAATAAAATGCCTGAATCAGATTAAACTACATCAATAATTCAAGAGTTTGGGTAATGCAATCATCACTAACAAACGTTGACATAATATGAAAAAATTGACACGTCAGTAATCCTGATATTAACACGATATTTTTATTAAGACAATACGACTTGTCCTACACCATATCCCCCTTTTCCACAATCTCTTACTAATTATGTTAATATGAGGGTTATATTATCATATCAAACTATAAAACATATATGCATGAAGTTGCATGATGAAAGAAATGAAAAAAATGATAAAACCTGAATATAAACCTGAATTTAGAAGGAGAACAAAAAGGGAGGTCCTTTTTTGGCCCAAAAATATACTATTAGTTAACATACGGAGTCTACTATTACAATTGATTCATTATTCCAGAGCTCATGGGGATATTTGTACTTCCTTTTGATAGAGCAACAGACTCAAAAGCAAACTGTTAACACAAGGGAGGGTTTGTTGCTCACAGTCACGAAATTTTAAGGAAGACATCATGTGTTTAGACAAACACGGGGTTTCTATCTTTCAGATGAAAACAGATGTTAGTTTGATATAGAGTTAGGTAATGTCAAACTTTCCAAATTTGACCAACACTAATTGATCTTTGGTAACGTGACAGGTGTTCTGTAGTAAGCAGAAACTGCTTACTCTTTCGGAGCACCTGAGTACATTTTTGTTTCGACATTCACATTGTTGATCGTGGCATGATGTTCTGTATGTTTTTGTTTGATTTGTATTTGTATGGTGGTTTTATGTGTACCGACTTCACTTCAACATAAAAAAGTCTTAAATGGCAGATTTTCCTTTGGCTGAAAAGTCTAATTATGTCTTAACATTCCAAAAAGTATGAAATCTTCTGCAAAATTCTTAACATTGTATAAAACAGCCTGAATCAAGTCTTCATAACTCTTAACGCTGTCTGAATTATTCTAAATTGATTCTTAACATTTTAAGTATAACTTTACACTTGATGAAAAAAAAAATTGTTAATAGTTTTGCTATTTTTGCAAGACAGTTCAATCGCAATCATAGGGACATGTGATTGGTTTTGTAAGCGGTTTTTTTTAGGTGAGGAGTGGGTGTTATGTTTTTTTTTAATTTTCTTATCATTTGTAGGAGTTTTATGTTTTTTTGTATCTCCGTTTGTTAAGTTGTTTCTATGGTACAAACGTATTCGAGTTCGATTTGATTGTATCATCTGATATCGTTATACTTTACAAAATAGCATTAATTTAAGAGAAAGTCGTCTTGTTTTCTGTTCCTTGTTTAAGAAAGGGGTTTATCTGTGACTATTTCAAGGCTGGATTTGAATTATATGCATTTTATTTAGACCATGGGCCAATAGCATAACCGCGAGCAGTGCCAAATGGCCTCGTTGAAGTATACTGGTGGTTGTCCATTGTGTTTTTTTTTTTTCTAAATTGCCGTTTAATTGTGGGCTGTGATGCGTACACTTATTTCACATCTCATTATTTTCTATTGAAAGCGAAGAAATTAAGCACAAAAACAAACAAAAAAGTTATAAAGAAACATTCGGAACCGCTAGTTTAAAAAACTGTGCACCTGAGTATAATAACATACACCTATCGTTTTTAAGTCGACTTCCACGGTAAAAAAAGGGTGTCGACTACATATAAATTAGCATCGAGATGTCCCTCTGTGGGCGACAATTCGGTTTTAATTACGGTAGGGTGGCCCTCGTCCTCGGATATTATCAGGTCTATAATACGAATTCCCTGACCGCTGACCATAGTAGGCTAACGTTTGTGGAGAGTGCCATGCTTCATGAACATAAAAAGGTCCTTTTATGGACCGCCAAATAGTACACCACATCTGTAGGCTTTATTTTCTGTCCCTACCAGCTTCTCCCTTTTTTCCTGTGGTTCTTCAACATTTGCCGTTTCTTTTGTTTTACACCCACGCCATATATTTCATATATCATCATCATCATCATCATTTCATGTTTCTTTTATCAGCCTTTCATGTTCATTGCCATCAAATAACTTATATATTGTCGCGAGGGCGTAAAACCACAATCCACTCACTCATTTAGTTCTAACGAAAGCAAAGCGAGCTGTGATCCTTTACATGAATTATTGAGATATCAAACTAGTTGGAGGTTACAACCCAAACTTTACACGTGTATCTATGTTACCATGTACTAAACCACAGAGTCCCTGCTCATTAAAGAAAAAAAAAAACACTAAAATAAAAGCTGTAGAGTTCTTATTCTTAAGGTATTATTTATTACAATTTTTTTTTTTAAATATTATACAAACAAGCTAAATAACAGTTGCACTTTAAAACAGTTTTAAGAGTAATAGAAAATTTTAATGTTGAGATTTATATCTATACTTTATTTGTTTGCAGTGGCATGCAATGATTTTGCTATCAGAATATTTTAAAGAAATTCGCTGTTTGTAAATTCTTTATCAAACCTTCACCTGTTCATTTTATGGCATTTTCATTTTTTTCATACATTTTCTTGAAAGTTCTGCATATTTTTGTGAAATATTATTTGCCTCAAAAAGTTTCTAGGTACAAATATTTAGAGAGAAATAAGAAGTACTCGTAAAAATCTAACGTCCTCTCGCAAAACTACAAGATTTTATGCAGTAAAAGATTGTTGAATATCAATAACTTAAATATATTACGGGGTTTTACCGGCTATCGTTTACGCTGACAAACTAAAGACAGTCCATAAAATTAAAATTGTGGGACTTATAAACAAAGAAATTAAAAATAGGTGGAAATGATAGAATTTGAAGACATACCTCTTTACCCTATTTTTCGTTAGCTTCTTTGTTAAGATACACACTGTTTTTTCACCGTTTTTAGTATGTTGGAGATTTACTTTATATATTGCCAGTAGTTACCCCTGTGTTAAATTAAAATACAATTCATTTGAGTTTTTTCTCCTACTTTTCGACACTATTACAATGGTTATGGTATTAACTATAAGACTATCTGTTAAACACGAGGACTTCCTTTGGCTTTAGCTTAGTTCACGTTATCATACAACAACCTACATGGTTTCAAGACATGCCACAGGGAAGATGTTTATTTGTTTGCTTTGTTTTTTTGAAGAACCTATGTTTTCATGACATTGAAAGGACCAATGTTAAAGTATTAACAGCTTAAAAATGTCGCGTTTTTTTTTCAAATAATCAAAAATTGAAAAGATAATGTTTCTTTATCGTACGTGTCATTATACTTTTTTTCCGATTTTTTCAATCTCAACTTTTATGTTATTGGTAGAAGCTGTGGCTGATAAGTACAGTCTCAGGTGGGCCTGTATCCTTATTAATAAGGTAACTGATAAGGCAATCGATAGTTACAATTTTATCTAAAAAACTGGTGAAAATAAAACACAGGCCATCCTAAAGCGTGTTAACACCTACTTGCCAAACTGGGTCGGTGCTTTTATTATCAATAGTAATCCAGCGGGGAATTAATTGTGTTAACCTTTTTTGATTGCTGACAATTTGGTACTTCCATGGTGTACATGTAATTATGAATATTATTCCGAACTCTTGATAACAAGTGAATTTTTTTGCATATATGTTGATATCAACTAAAATTATTGTAACCACTGATTGCTTGTAGTTTATACTAGTACACGTTCTTCTTGTATTTTTGACTACAGAATGTAAAGTACAAAAACGAAACCTGTAATAGATATTCAGGACTATGGTTAGATGTAACAAATTAATCAGGGACACCACTGAAAAATCTACCATAATCGAACGGAAATTTTCTATTCAGCTCATTGAAGACATCACATGATGTATACATAATTTGATTTATTTAATACATAATCTAAACCTGGATGTAACATTCAATATATTGGGGAGAACCACTGAACATCTGTATCGTTTTTGTCATTTCAAAAAGGTATAAATACCTTTTATATGAACATTCAATTAAACATAATCATAATATTCAGCACATAAAAGTTCAATACCTTGCAATTATGTACGAGTATAGAGATCCTAAGTTGAGTAAATGCTACTTTTGCAAATCAAGACGACTTGCAGAACTAGAGTGGATTAAAAAAAATCCAGAGTGCATATCATCTTGGTCTTAATGATAGCATCATTGGACAAGGTAACATATCCAGATATACAAACATTAATTTCATGAATTTAACGAATCCTCGTAAATGGAACAAACGGTCACATGGTAGATGAATAAATCGTAATACTAAAATACGCCATCTTTCCAATATTACCATTACTGATCTTGTTGAAAAAAATAAGGAAAATGGAAGACATCAAATACTTTGTAAACTATGTTCTATGCAAGACAGCGAGCAGTGACTGCTGGCTGTTTTCCATTGAGATTTTTTAAATTACCGTTTCTTTAATGTTGGTTGTGTCGCGTGCACTTATTCCACATCACTTTAAGTCTAAACTTTTTTCTAAACTTAACAATATTAGATTGGACTCTGACACTTTGTCACATGCCATTTCCTTACATGAAGGTGCACTTATCAAAAATGCATTCTGTCATAAAAAAATATTCCCGGAAATTGAGTGTCCTCAATATCACATTCGACATTTTATCAAACTAATTTATATTTACAGAGGACTTGATTTTATAAACATATCCAGCATATGTATTGATCCTTAAATTAAAGATCTCATCACATCTTATCTTTGTTTATACGGAACCTCCCGTTGTATCTTATAAATATAAAAACAAAACACTCAACATTATTTTTAATTACACGTCTACCACCACTGATGAAGAACTGGATACGAATATTCCTTTATCATGGGACTGTAATAATTCTGATGTCCCTTGTGATAATGGTGTTACCGGTGACTTTACCATCGTCAAGGACCAAAAGGATATCAATTTTCTTTAAAAAAAGGCCCAAAATTTAGACCCCCGCAAAAAAAAAAAATGGAATTCTTGTTCTTTACATTTGGTGGTTTTTTTTGGTAGACATATTGATAATATAAAAGTAACTCTAAAACGTTAATCTTTTAACTTTTTGACAACTGTATTGTTTTTAAGCATTACAGCAATCAAATTTGTCGGTTTTGTGTGATAATATAATACTAAACCATTCGTTGTTTGAAGTGTTGTTTGGGATTAAGAATCAATATGTCTGATTATTTTTTTTTAACATCAGTCGATAAATGCTTCTTAGCTAGCTGTCAGTAACTGCGAGTGTTCTCAAGAGAGTTCCTTTACGTCTCGTTGATTTCGTATAGTACTCTTTTCTCAGGTTCTCTCTTGGTAAATTGAACTTTTATCGATTTGATGTTTAAAGTGTGTTATTTTTGTGCTTTGTACAAAATTAACAATAGGGGGAAGGTTGGGCCTAACAAAATAGTTTAACCCCGCCACATTTGATATGAACCTGTCCTAAGCCAGGAATCTTTATCAAAGCTGATGTTTGTATTTGTCGAATTTTTATGTTCATTATTTTGTCAAGGAGGGGGTCTTTCATATGAATTTTCAATCCAGGGCCAATTGAGAAACAACATGCAGCGACCGTTGGGCACATTGAAGGCTGCTGGCTGTTTTACGTTGTGGAATTTTTAAATTGTTGTCAATGATGTAGGTTGTGTAGCGTACACTTATTCCACATCTCATTATCTTGTATAGATATTTTTAAGATAAATTGGGGATTCAAATCATAGTTGATCTGAATGTAGATTCATAAGAATAAATAAATATTTTAATTAATAAATTAAATGAAAGAATACTTGATTAATTAACTTTTTTTAAAGCTGTTTTGTTGAAGAATATTAATCGTTAAAGCGATTTTTGAAAAAAAATAATATTTAAAACTGTTTTATGGACAAATAAATTCTATTTGAATTTATTTTCTTTACATTTATCTTATCCTAAAATCTTAATGAAATCAAGGTTCAGAATATCTTGTTTTTAAATTATAAGTATAATGTTAAAATAATCTGCGAAGGAAAAGATTAAGGTTCCAAGGGTATGTTTATTATTTAGAATGTAAAGAATATTTTCACAAAATTTCAGAATTTTAAGAATGTGTTTAGAATATTCAAAATGTTACGAATCTATTCAGAAAATTTCAGAATGATAAGAACATGTTAAGGATGTTGAGAATCCGTTCAGACAATTTCAGAATGTTAAGAATATGTTAAGAATGTTAAGAATGTTAACACACTATTCAGACTGTTTTCAGAATGTTAAGAATGTTAAAAATGTTAACACACTATTCAGACTGTTTACAGAATGTTTAAAATTCGATAAGAATGTAAAGAATGTTAACACACTATTCAGACTGTTTATAGAATGTTAAGAATGTTAAGACAGAATTCAGACTTTTCAGCCAAAAAAATGACACTTCTAACTTTTTTTATTTTGTAGTGAGTTTTTTAGATTATAAACGATATTACATAGCTTCTTTGGTAGACCTTTGCTTTTTGCAGATATAAAAATTATCACACCCCAGTTCTTTTGTTTAAAGTCGAACATTCATTTTCAGAAACTTTCTTTGTGTGAATAGCTCTTTTGTTCTAGGAACAATAGGCTTAATTCACAATGGCAAAAACAAGGGTTTCCAGATACCCCTGCTTTTGCGCTTGTGAACACACCTCATGTTCACAACACAAAAGAGCTTCTCACACAAAGAAACTTCTGAAATAGCCAGGCCAGGGCATCTGAGAAGGAAATGAAAACAGTTCACTTTATAAGATTAAAATCAATTATAATTTAAAAGTAGCAAAATAAAAAAAAAACAGATAAATAAAACAAAACATTTAAAAAATGAAAATAAACACACAAAACAAAGCAAGAATATGTCCGATAGACATAATGCCATTTTTTCGCAACATAAGAGACGACGAACAATTAGACGGACGGACGAACACACGTATCAGACGACTGTATGTCTCAATAACCTTTGTAGATGGGGCATCAAAATGGGTCAAAGATAGAAATGGCCGAATTTCTTTAAACAGGATGTATGTAGATAATAGACCTGAAATTAATTCAACGGTATAGGACCCATGCTGATTACCAAATATCAAACGGATGTAACAAGAGGTTGCTGATTAAACTGTTAAGAAAATTATCCATAATTGACCATATATGCAAAAAATTAAGTAAGTCGACAAACAGGAAGTGGATGAGAGAAAGACTCTTAATCGAACCTCAGGCTATTTTAAAGGGACATCGTAACAACCGTTATTGTAATAAAAGCCGTTATTGTAATGATTTATTTTATAGGAATTAAAAGTGGATTTTTTTAAATTACGTGAAGGAATTAGTTGTAACTAATAAATTATCACCAAAAATAATATAATATCATAACTAATTATGAAAATAATTAACAGTTTATTACAATAACAGTTGTTATCACAATAACGGTTGGCATGCTCAACCGTTATTGTAATAAACTTTTTAGTATCGTAAAATTTAATTTTTGAATTAATTTTACTTCTTAGTTGAAGTCAAAATATATTTCATGATTGCTAAATACCGATATCAGTTGTTATAATTACTATTTTTTCCAAAGGAATGACTATGATTTTTTTATTACAATAATGGTTGACGACCGAAATCCTTATTGTAAGAAACAACCGTTATGGTAATAGTTTTTTCAATCAACCTAATCTCGTCTTTAAATCATCCAAAATGACTAGTAGTCACGGAAAATTGGTATTTTAGTCATTTTAAACAGTTTTTTCTATTTTCGAACTAATTTCAGAAATTAAGATTTGTTCTTACAATTTTGGCTAAGTAATAATTTTTTTCAATCAATCTCATTTCGTCTTTAAATCAGCCAAAATACCTTAAAGTCACGGAAAATGGCATTTCAGTCATTTTAAACAGTTTTTTCTTTATTTTCGAACTTATTTCAGAGACCATTTTTTTTCTTACAATTTAGGCTTAGTGTCGGATATATTCTGAAAAAAATGAATGTTTAATCTGAAATGGATATAGATGGTCCACTACATGTAGTACTTGAATATACTAATTGATTCATATTTAAGCCATTAGACATTTTGAGTCACTTCTAAACAAAATTCATCTTTGAAGTTTTTATTACAATAACGGTTGACGACCAAAATCCTTATTGTAACAACAACCGTTATGGAAATAATCTTTTCCAATCAAACTTATTTCGTCTTTGAATCATCCAGAATGACTAATAGTCACGGAAAATCAGAATTTCATTCTTTTAAACAGTTTTCCTATATTTTCCAACTAATTTCAGAAAAAAATACAGTTTTAGCTAAGTGTCGGATATATTCTAAAAATACGTATATGATCTGAAATGGATATAGATGATCAACTTGTACTTGTATATTGATTCATATTTAAGTCATATTGAAAGAAGCAGAGGTACCAATGGGGTATCCGAATGTCAAAAGTCCGAAAGGGCAGAGACTAAACCAGTAAACACAAACAAGAACGGGACAAAAAAAAAACAGACAACACGTAAAACATGGAAACACGAAACAACTGAATATCAATCAACAACGCGAACTCCAGTCGAAACAAGAGTGAACTCAGGTGCTCCGGAAGAGTAAGCAGTTCCTGCTTGCTATAGCACACCCGTCGCGTTGCCAATAGTCCATTCAGTGCGTCAAATCCAGTAAAGGAAGACAAAACAACACCCTATGACAAACCAACATCTGCACTCATCTGAGAGATCGAAATCCCATATTTGTCTATAAGCGCATGATGTCTTCCGTAAAATTTCTTGAGTGAAGACAGCAACCGAGGAGCAACATAACCCTGTGTGAGCAATTTTTGCGTCAGACGTGTCGCTCTGCTAAGGAAATCGATGTAAGTCCCGCACGCTCTGGAGTAACGAATCAATTGAGATACGTAAACTCCATACGTATTGAGTCACTTCTTAACAAAATTCTTCTTTGAAGTTTTATTACAATAACGGTTGACGACCAAAATCCTTAACTTATTCAATCAATCTTATTTCGTCTTTAATCATCCAAAATAAAAATAAAAAGTCACGAAAAAATGGCATTTCAGTCATTTTAAACAGTTTTTTCTTTATTTTCGATCTAATTTCAGAAATTGATTTTTTTTCTTACATTTTAGGCTTAGTGTCCGATATATTCTGAAAATGGAATATTTTATCTGAAATGGATATAGATGATCTACTACATTTAGTACTTGAATATACTAATTGATTCATATTTAAGCCATTAGACCTTTTGAGTCACTTCTGAACAAAATCCATCTTTGAAGTTTTTATTACAATAACGGTTGACGACCGAAGTCCTTATTGTACCATCAAACGTTATGGAAATAATCTTTTCCAATCAAACTAATTTCGTCTTTGAATCATCCAAAAGACCTAATAGTCATGGAAAATCGGCATTTCAGTCTTTTAAACAGTTTTCCTATATTTTCCAACTAATTTGAGAAATAAAAAAAAAATTCTGACAAGTTTGGCTAAGTGTCGGATATATTCTGAAAATACGTATATGATCTGAAATGGAAATAGATGATCTACCTGTACTTAAATATACATATTGATACATATTTAAGTCGTTTTGAGTACTTTCTAAACAAAATTCATTTTTGAAGTTTTTATTACAATAACGGTTGATGACCGAAATCCTTATTGCAATAACAACCGTTATGGTAATAAACTTTTTCAATCATACTTATTTCGTCTTGAAATCATCCAAAATGACAAAAAGTCACAGAAAATCGGCATTTCAGTCTTGTTAAACAGTTTTCCTATATTTTCCAACTAATTTGAGAAATTTAAACAATTTTTTAGAATTTTGGCTAAGTGTCGGATATATTCTGAAATTACGTATATGATCTGAAATGGATATACATGATCTTCTTGTACTTGAAAATACTAGTTGATTCATATTTAAGTCATTTTGAGTCACTTCTTACCAAAATTCATCTTTGAAGTTTTTATTACAATAACGGTTGACGACCGAAATCCTTATTGTCACAACAACCGTTATGGTAATAAACTTTCCAAATCAAACCAATTTCCTCTTTGAATCATCCAAAAGAACTAATAGTCACTGAAAATCGGCATTTCAGTCTTGTTAATCAATTTTCCTATATTTTCCAACTAATTTGAGAAATTTAAAAAAAATCTTAGAATTTTGGCTAAGTGTCGGATATATTCTGAAAATACGTATATGATCTGAAATGGTTATAGATGATCTACTTGTACTTGAATATACTTATTGATTCATTTTTAAGTCATTTAAGTCACTTCTAAACAAAATACATCTTTGACGTTTAAATTACAATAATGGTTGACGACCGAAATCCCTATTGCAATAACAACCGTTATGGTAATAAACTTATTCAATCATACTTATATCGTCTAAAAAAATTTAAAACATCAAAAATGACTAATAGTGACGACAAATCAGCATTTCAGTCTTCTTAAACAGATTTATCTGTTGCTTGAATGACTGATGCACTTGATTTATAAAATTTCTGTCATTTCATTTGTTTGCTTAATGATTTTTCATTTACATTGTATATCTATTTAATGCTCAATGAAGACGATTAGTATTTTAGAATTGATTCATATTTAAAAGATTATAGGTTGTGGAATAAGTGCACGTGACATTTCGCATAGCTTTAAGCAGCGGCAATTACACATTAAAATATGAAAAACAGACGATAGACTTAAACGAGACCAGTTGACACTTCTGGCTGTCTTGCGAAGAGCCCAAGCTTAAACTAAAATGCATAGCATTCAAATCCAGTCCTAAAATTGTCAAAGAGAGACAGTTCTCTTAAACAATGAACAATACACATAAAACAACAAGAACATACACAAACTTTGTGAAAGATGCCTGGATAAGGACAGGGCTATATTAAATGTAGAAATTTTTAACTAGTTTCAGGACCCTAGCGTTCACCTTCCTATAAAAAATTAGAATACTGACAATATTTGAGAGGGTCCGGCTGCAAATAATAAGTTTTCAAAATTATTGTGACATGCTGCATAGTTGTATAAAGATAACTGTTCTGTCAAGAGTTTTTGAGTTTCAGTGTCAAAAAAGCCCAAACTCTTCAAATCTGTAAATTTCTAATTGAAGTTTAATTTTCCCTTTTACCCTTAAACATCCACCAAGTACCACTAAATTTTAAACAGGCACATATTTTTATCTTGTAGCGCAATTGCATATGATTTCAGAACTGTGCTATTGTTAAAACTTGTTTTTTAGTTTTAGTGGTTATTTGTTGACCCAGAGACGGACAAAACGAAAGCAATGGGGCGTCTGCATATGTGTTGCGGGTCGTTAAAGTTAAGATTAAATATCAAATCGATAAACGTTCATTTCAAAAAGACAGAACCTTAAGCGAAAAACAAGATCGTGTCATTAAGAAACTCTTTAGAGGAATGCTTATACAGTACACAGGCAAATTATAGACATACGTCCGACGTACGTTTATACAAATGTGCGTCTGACGTAGTGCATAAATGTACGTTAAACATACGTTTCTAACCGCTGTCCGGTAAATGTACGTCAAATTATTGTAAAAACATATGTCAGAAGTATGTTTTTTAAATATGCGGTAAACGTATGTTTACCATACGTCAGACATATAGTTTCCTAAAATGTATGAAGTTAGTAAGTTATTTATTTAGTGTGTTTTATTATGTAATAAAAATATTGCCAAGATAAATTTTTAACGTGCGTCAGACGTACGCGGTTAGAAACGCCAATTTAATATGCGTCAGATGACATGTTTTTAACGTACGCCAGACGCACGTTAAACGCAGTCAACATTTTGCCTGTGTATATAGAAGAAAAAAACGTCATCCTTTAAATGTATAGCACAGCGCTAGCAAGTGAAATTTATGAGAACTGAAGATTGGTTCCTTTTCATTATACTTCCTAAAATGGTGACGAAATAATTTTGTGAGCGCAGAAAGGAGATGCAGATGATTTTAAAATTAACGAACGCTTTCGTGCCCAATCCGAAGAATTTTTCAAGCATTTTATGTTTCAGTAAAAAGGTGAAACATACATGTAGTATATAAATTTGAAATATGATAAAATGAGCGTAAAATGCTGATGAAGTGAAAGAAATAGAGACACACGGTCAATCGGGAATTAGTTTTAACTGTCACCGGAAAAATGAAGGATGGGTAGAATAGGACAATTAAGCCTCCTGCATGGCAATTCTAGGGCCCTACTCTTATCGATGTGTGCAGCAGATTTCTTTAACGTGCGAGGAACATAACAGTTTTGCCAACAAAGTGTACCACTTTAACCGTGTAAGGTTTTTTTCGCGGGAGCTAAATTTCGCAGATCTCTTAAAAATGGATTTTTTTTCGTGGAATTCAATTTTAGCGATTACTTATATTCGAGTATGATTGTACATATACTTATTTCGAAAATTTATTTTCGAGGGTATATATTTTTGCGAGGTGCAAACCACAACCACTGCAAACAGAAAGAATTAGATAACGGCAAAAACAATTTTAAAATTATAATGTGCTAGGTAAAATGAAAACCCTGAAATAAGTTCCACAAAATAAAAGATTACATAATTATGTACATTACAGGGGTTTTGCTCTTTTGCTTAGCATCAAGTAAACAATTGTCTCACTGGAGTCTGGAACAATCACCCGTCCTCCTTAAGCTGTAAAAGCATCTTCATTTTTCAGACTACTTCGACCAAATGGAAACTTTTGTAGAGCTTAATAAGCTAAATGTTTAAACTAGGAACAGAAAACCTCTTTATCTGCAATAGTAACATATCTTATGGGTTATAAACATGACAAAACCGCTATTTTTTACTCTCAAAGAGTCGTAGCCCCAGTAATCATCTGTCATCTGGCCAATTCTCTATGCTCATCATATTCATATAGTGTTTTCCTTTTAAAACTAGCTCGCTTACGTTTTCGGTACAGGTGATCTAAAATATAAACATGTATCTTTCTGCTGCAATCTTATGCTTAAGAATTTGACACAGTCATGCGTGAATGGCATTCGTTTAGATAGCAATGGACGGGAGAGGTTTGACCGGTATGTCTTCCTTGTTTTGTCTTTTCTCATGGACATTTGAGATTGATCCCCAAAGTTCGGTTATTTTGTTTTTACCTTTATTAAATCATTTGAAAGTGGAGTTTAAGGTAATACTTTGTTGCCGATCGTAGTCATAATGTGCACATTATGTAAATTTTATTTGCATAGAATAAAGACTACGTTAATTCACGATTACTTAATGAAACAACATCTAAATAAATGTAAATCATAAGATTTATTTTGGTAACATTGAGTCTGAGTATTTAAGTAAGAGGACGGAGTTAAGTAGGGTTGCATTTAATTTCATACCCCTTATGTTCTTATGAATGACAAATTTTTAGGGAAAGACCATAGAGTCCATTGCAAAGTGAAAACTTTACGGACAAACTTAAAAGTTGGTCCTTTCTGATCGGACGTGACTAAATTAAAGTTCTGTTTCATGCACGATGTTTGACGAGTTTGATGAAACAAATTAATATGTGCGCCCGTTGATTTAGATGCACAAAAATGATATACATCATTTAGTACTATACGATAACTTCAGACAATATGCAAATAAAAGACCTCTTCAAAGGATAATTTTAAATGAATTGTTATTCAATATATTTCTTAATTATATATTCCATCTGGCGGCCATCTTAAAAATTGTCGCCATTTTGACTTTTCAAATGGGTCCATAGCTAATATTGATTAGTAATATTTTTTCAATCACTATGCCTGATTTCATGCTTTTACCATATTTTGAGCATTTGTTTCACTAATCGACTGGACTATAAACTCCAGATGGGTTCACCCATACTAGTAACTTGTACGAAATTTAACATAAAGTTAATCTTCGACTGCTCTCCATGTCTACACATGTCTACTATAACAGACATTCACATTAACTTGCGTTAAGTCAAGACTGGTCAAAGACTTGCGACAGCTTTTTTTAACTTGTCATAACCAGTCGCAAAGACGTGACCACTTTAACCAAACCAGACATTTTTTTGACATTTCATCAGGTCTGCTCAAACCGGACAAACGAGATTAATAAAAAACTTAATTGCATTAAAAAGCAACATCGACAACAGCTTGGGTGGTAGAACATGAACGTTGTACTGTTTAAGCTTTAGCAATCAGTTTTAAAAAAGCAGACTTGTCACGAAGTTAACTTGATCAGAACTATCATCAGAACAAGACTACTTTTAAAAGCAGACCTGTAATTTTGACTGCTTAACAAGTTAAATTGGAACCAGTTGCGCGTCTGCTCAAAGAAGTAGCATATCCAGTCACAAATGAACTTGAATCTTTTCAAGTTTATTTACCGTACAGGTTATGTGGGCACCTAAGTAAATCATCTTTATCCATTTTCCATCACTTCTTGATCCTTCTAATATATATCTCTCACTTTGCGAAAAATGTAAGGAATTGTTTAAAATGAATGAAATACCGATTTTTCATGACTATTAGTCATTTTGGATGATTAAAAGACGAAATAATTTTGATTCAATTTTTGTTTACCATAACGGTTGTTGTTAAAGTAAAGATTTCGGTCGTCAAAGTTTCAAAGATGAAAGTTTGTTTAGAAGTAACTAAAAATTACATTAATATAAATTAATAAGTACATATAAGTACAAGTAGATCAAGATCATATACACATATTTTCAAAATATATCTGACGCTTAGCTGAAATTGTAAGACAAATTCTAAATTTCTCCATTTAGCTAAAAATAAAGGAAAACTGTTGAAAATTAATGACATACCAATATTATATGACTGTAAGTCATTTAGAATGATTTATGACGTAATTAGTTTGATTGAAAAAGTTTATTACCATAACGGTTGTTCTTACAATAAGGATTTCGGTCGTCAACCGTTATTGTAATAAAACTTTCAAAGATAAAATTTTGCTAAGCAGCGACTCAAAATGACTTAAATATGAATTAATCAGTACATTTAAGGGACCGACCATTTAACTTGAAGGGGGGCCCTTGGTTTTTTCCTTAGAATATATTCAAAAAATTATTTTTGAAGAAAAAAAATTATTTGGCAGCTGAGGGTAAGAAAAAAAATATGCTGATAATGAAAAAAAAATTCTTGTGCGACGCCTACGAAAAATAAATATTTTGTCCGCGCAAAAAAAAAATTCTGATCAAAACAAAAAACCAAGCCCCCCTTCAAGTTAAATGGTCCGTCCCTAAGTACTAGCTATATATAGTAGATCATCTATATCCGTGTAAGGTCAAATTTTCATATTTTCAGAATATATCTGACACTAAGCCATAATCGTAAGAAAAAAATTGAATTTCTCAAATTGGTTCTAAAATAAAGGAAAACTGTTTAAAATGACTCAAATACCAATATGCAATGACTGCTAGTCATTTTGAATGCTTTAAAGACGAAATTAGTTCGATTGGAATATTTTTATTACCATAACGGTTGTTGTTACAATAAGGATTTCGGTCGTCAACCGTTATTGTAATAAAAACTTCAAAGATGAATTTTGTTTAGGAGAGACTCAAGATGACTTAAATATGAATCAATTAGTATATTCAAGTACTAGTAGATCATCTATATCCATTTTAAATAATATGTTCATTTTATCAGAAACTATCGGAAACAAAGCCAAAAATGTTAGATTTTTTTTTAATTTCTGAAATTAGTTCGAAAATAGAAAAAAAAAGTTTAAAATGACTGAAATACTATTGTCCGCAACTATTAGTTATTTTCGATGATTCAAAGATGAAATTGGTTTGATTGGAAAAGTTTATTCCCATAACGGTTGTTGTTACAATAAGGATTTTGGATGTCAACCGTTATTGTAATAAAAACTTCAAAGATGAATTTTGTTTTGAAGTGACTCAATATGACTTAGATATGAATCAATAATTATTATCAAGTACTTGTAGATCATCTAAATGCATTTCAGATAATATGTTCATTTTTTACAGAATATATCGGAATCTTAGCCAAAATTGTAAGATTTTTTTTTTAATTTCTGAAATTAGTTCGAAAATAGAAAAAAAATGGTTTAAAATGACTCAAATACCATTGCCCGCGACTATTAGTCATTTTTAAGGATTCAAAGACAATATTGGTTTAATTAGGTTTATTACCATAACGGTTGTTGTTACGATAAGGATTTCGGTCGTCAACCGTTATTGTGATAAAAGGACTAGGGTTGATAAGGGCCTTTTTTGGCCCAAGAATCAATTTTGTTTGAATTAAAGTAAAAATTGTGACAAGACTTAGTTAAATGTCAGTACTTTAATGCTTCATAGACAATTAAATATTTTTACCATACTGTGACGTCAAAGTGACGTCAAAATTGAACAAATTGCACAAAATTGACCAAATCGGCTGTTTTTTAGCATATATTTAATAATTTTCGCTCTGGGAAGTGACCGCAACACCCATGTACCACAAAATCCTTTTGGTAACAAATAAAGTTGGTCGTGAAAAATATTTTCCCAAAGTTTCTATCTTGGTACATGGCTGTACACACTACTATTGAAAACAAAATAAGAATGAAAATAATGTAAAAACCGCTAATTTTGACAAAATGTTGAAAATCTTCCAACTTTTAATGCCATTTTCTATGTATAGATTAAATGGATTGAAATAATTTTCATTGTTTATTATGTCCCTAACCCTTGCCTAAGAAATTTTTAATTTTCAGCCATATTTGAGGCCTGTTTTTGGCCTCAAATATGGCTGAAAATTAATAGTTCTAGTATTCTAAATTCACTGTGCACATGCCAACCGTTATTGTGATAACAACTGTTATTGTAATAAACTGTTTTTTAAAGTTAATTATTTTCATAATTAGTTAAGATATTTAATTATTTTTGGTGATAATATCTTAGTTACAACTAATTCCTTCACGTTAAATAGAAAAATCCACTTTAAATTCATATAACAAATTTTATTACAACAGCGGTTGTTATTACAATAACGGTTGTCACACTGCATGTATCAAAATACAAAATATAAAATTAAATGAAATACATTTTCTTCAAATACGCAATTTCCTCAACTAAAATTACCTGCTCTCAGAAATTAATGATATTCAAAGGGACAGCAGCCAAAGCACATTCTTCTTCCCTGATGGTCATATAAAAACTGAATGAATCTTAAAGATATTCAGTTTAGATTTGTTCACTGTTTTAACTAGCATGATACAAAATCATCAGTTATTTGTAAAGTAATTAATATGTTTAACAACTTGATTAATCTGTTTAAATCCTAAAGTCATCTCAGTTGCTTAATATCTTGGATTAAAAGGCCCCTGTTTGGGGAAAAATCAAAAATATATGTTTACTAACTCAGTTTTACAATTAAAGCCACATTTCATTGCTTTCTTTCAAAATTTTGTAATCTAGTTTTGTTCTAAGTTGGCTGGGGTGTAAGTAAGTTATACTAATCGGAATACGGTGTTTCTGGATAAGAAACACACTCGGACCTCCGGTCCTCGGGGTTTCTTATCCAGAAACACCTTTACCTCATGGTATAACTATTACGTATACATGATTACCAATAAGTCTGCCTTCATAAAAATTGTACAAAAACAATAAAACGACTGGTGTACCATTAATAAAACTAAAAGCAGTCATTCTGAAAATACCAGACTGAGATACAATATTATATTTCGGGGTTTTTTTGTTAACAGAACATTTTAAAAGGAGAATAGATGCATGGCGGAAAGAGGATGAAAAGTTCGTTGATACATCTGGGTCAAAACATGTGATGAAATGTATAGAACAGAATGGATGTGTGTCTGTGATTGGAAATTCAGGTACAGGTAAAACATTTACAGCACGCCACATTGCACTGGAAATGGAAAAGAAGGGGTACCTTGTTATTCCTGTAAGTAAAACCCAAGATTTGAATTACTTTGAACACGACCATAAGACTTTGTTTGTTATTGATGATCTGTGTGGGACATTTACATTGAATGAAAAATATTTGGATGAATGGATATGTGAGTTAGGGAAAATAGAGTCATTTTTGAACGATAAATGTTTTAAGATAATAACTACTTGTAGACTTCAGGTTTATCAAGATGTAAAATTTAAACTGTTATCAGTTTTTAGTAGGTGTACATGCAATTTAAGTTCTCCAGCATTTTCATTAACCTATAAAGAAATCAAAGGTTTCAAAGATACCTATTTGTCAGATGAGGATGGCGATTTGCCCCAACTTAACAAAGACATTGATTTTTATCCTCTTTTGTTTAGTCTGTATAACAAAACCAAAGATATTAAGACTTTTTTTAGTGATCCATTTGATTGCTACACTAAAGAGCTAGGTTCATTAAAAGAAATCGGTCGAGGAGGAAGAAGAAAATATTGTGGTTTGGTTTTGTGTGTTCTGTTTAATAATACATTGTGTGAAAAAGATATCCTAGGTAAGACCAGCTCAAGGAAAGTTGCTATTAAAAATGTTCTTCTTAAATGCGGGACGGAACATGAAGAACGAACAAAAATTTGTGAAGAACTTGAGGCTTTACAAAATACATTTGTGAAAACAGAAGGCGGTACTTTTAAAATCATCCATGATAAACTTTTTGATTTCTTGGCAACGTATTTTGGAAATAAAATGACTGATATCTTCTCAACGCATGCACATGAAGACTTTATTTCGGAAAGATTTGCATGGTTTGACTCGTACATTCAAGGTAAGAGAGAGAATTATATTGCGCTAAATAGTACAAATATTCATTTGTACATAGATCGCTTGATAGATATATGGATGGATGGAAATCTTAAGAATGTTTTTGTAAATACAAACTTTGCTACATCCAACACATTTCGAGAGAGATTTTATGACCATTTAAGTAGTAAACCAAAATGTGAACAGGAACAACTAGCGGTAAAGCAGGACAATTTGGACCTTCTTACATCGTTACATTATGTATCAGGTTTAGGTGATGACAGAGGTGTAAACTGGATATTAGATGTCACATCTCTCTGTGTAAACCAGTCGGTTAAAGGTATGACACCATTGCTAGTCGCATGTGCCGGTCACGTATCAGTAGAAACAATAAGAAACAGTTATTATGATTCTGATGATGAATGTGATTTTCGAATGTTTATGAAATGGTGTAACAACCATGTTGAAGTAGTAAGACTACTTTTAGCTTTCAATGCACAGGTTAACACACCATATAGTGATGGTGATACACCATTGCACATAGTGTGTGAAGGTTACAATATTGAGTTACTTAAAGTGCCTTTAAAAAGCGGGAAGATAAATATCAATGCTCGTTATGATTCTGGGCAAAGCGTATTATATAAAGCCCGTAGAAGAGAAAATGTTGAAATAGTCAGATTACTGTTACAGCATTCTGCCAATATAAACAAACAAAACAAGGATGGCTGGACACCATTACATAAAGCATGTTATAACAACCATGTAGATGTGGTAAATGAACTTCTGAAGAGTGACAATATTGATGTTGATGTCTTTGAAAATGAAGGGGACACTTCGTTGCACTTAGCGTGTCAGGAAGGCAATGCTGATTTGGTCAGATTACTATTACCACACTCTGCAAATATAAACAAACAAAACAAGAACGGCTTGACACCATTACATATAGCATGTAACACAAACCATGTAGAGGTAGTAAAAGAACTATTGAAGAATGACAAGATTGTTGTTGATTACTGTGAAAATGAAGGGGACACTTCGTTGCACTTAGCAAGTCAGAAAGGAAATGCTGATGTGGTCAGATTACTCTTACAACACTCTGTCAATATAAACAAACAAAACCAGTATGGCGTGACACCATTACATAGAGCATGTTATAACAACCATGTAGATGTAGTAAAAGAACTACTGAAGAGTGTCCAGATTGATGTTGATGTCTGTGATAATAAAGGGGACACTTCGTTGCACGTAGCAAGTCAGAAAGGCAACGCTGATGTGGTCAGATTACTGATACATCACTCTGTCAATATAAACAAACAAAACAAGACCGGTTGGACACCATTACATCGAGCATGCTGTAACAACCATGTAAATGTAGTAAAAGAACTACTGAAGAGTGACAAGATTGATGTTCATGCCTGTAATAATAAATGTAACACTGCGTTGCACTTTGCCTCACTTCTGGGTTATGTTTCTATTGTCAAGCTCCTCATTCAATATAAGGCAGATGTAAACTTAGCCAAAGAAGATGGCACAACACCTCTATTCTTCGCCTGTGAGTTTGGCCAAGTTGAAGTTGTTAAACTGCTTTTAAATGAAGGGGCCAATACAGCAACGAGCAGAACTGATGGAGTGACACCATTGGGCATAGCTATAAACAACGGATATTTTGTAGTCGTTTACTATTTGATGAAGCATAACCAAAATAGTTTTGACAATTGAGTACAGAGGATCAGGCGGAAGACTTTTCAGCAGAAACGATTGATTTAAAAAACAAAAAAGCGACGCAACAAAAGTTGTATATCTTTCCTCAGAGAAATGAAAAACCCATCGAATTAGAATTAGTAACTCGTTTTAATGTTTTTAATTCCAGTGATATTATATTCATTCTTTCATTATTTGTATTCATTGTTTTATATCTTTAAGAAGAATACAAAATTGCGGTTTATTAATTTGTAGACATATTGTGAAATGTGTATATAATTTTTATTGTTTAGTTTATTTAGCTTAAATTTCTATTGCATGTGTATTTTCTAGTGCTGTTTTTCCTCATATAAAAGACTAATAATAACATAAAAAAGAGCTTTGACAAAAGGTAATGCAGTACAGAGTGTTTTTTACAACATAAATAGTGAGCAAGTAAAGTCAATTTGACTTAATCTGTATAATAGTAGAAGCTGTGAGGTCTACCTAAAGTAGTCACAAGTGGAAACCACAAATTACGTAATTATTTAGTTATTGATGCATCATTCACCTTTTTTCCTTTAGATCCACATTTCAGAAGAAATCTTTTAGTTTTATTTCTGATACTTTTGCAATGGTAATAAGTTTTTTTTCTTTATAATGTCAGCTAAAATCTTGAATACTAAACAATATCTTATTTAAACTATTTTGTTTTATTGTAGAATCTAACTAAGCACTCTTATGCAGTATTGTCACAAATTCAAGTATACAAAAAAAATTCCTCTGCAACAATTATATATATTCGATCATAAAACCGAACCATATTATAGCATGTTATAAAAACCACGTATGTGAATGCAATATTTTATATTTTACATTCAAAAGCTATGATCAAAACTGTTTTCTGTTATTTACAATTACTGATACAAATATATATTTAAGATTTTAAATAATTTGATTTCTCTCAATTATGCATGCTTTCAATTATGTCTTTTTGTTTGTCAATACAAAGCCATTCATGTAATACTTTTGCGTCTTTCTTTTATTGGTTTATTAAGGTTTTTTTATTGATTTGTTTGTTTGAATTTTGTGATAGGTAATAAAAAAGAACCGTGTCCATTTCCCATCTTAGCACCCTAATTTCTCCGATGCAACTGCTTTTGATTTGATATAATATTTATAAAGAGTGTATGACGTAACCTATGTAAGAGGTATATCAAGGTTGACAATTAGTAATATTATAGTAAGTATTATGTGAATAACACATATCGGTAGAAGATCAATAGAGAAATGCCAGCTAAGGCACCAATCGTTTCGGGCATATATTTAGATCAGTAAATGAATGTGATAATGATCACGGCTATTGCCCTCGTCAGATACCCCTAGCCGTCGATGCAGATAACATAACACAGGTATTACGATCGGTGACCTGCAGTTTTTGGTGTATATGATTAACTACATTCTATATTTTAACATTTATCAGTTATATTTGATTTATTTATTATTACGAGTTGCTCTTGTCAGACGCTCTTTCAAATTCTTATGCCAACAATAGGCTAGAATATGCACTTCTTTTAAAATATCCTTCAATTAACCGTCGTTTGTAATAATATCCAAGTGCTTACGTATAGCTCTTCTGAGTTGTTGAATTTATAAATTAATTTCATTTGCAGAATAATCCCTCTTCATCAATATCTCTTTAAATAGTTTAAATTGATTTTGACATTCATCATTTTCATTCATGAATCATCTCGCACTTCGCCAGTCCTACAAATATCTCTCTTAATATTGATAATTCTCGGTTTTTCTTATAATAAGTAGAAATGTTACAGATACCCTCGCGTGAAAATCGTTCTCCGTTGAATACAAGTGTATCAAGAAACTGCATTTGACTATTAGATATTACATATGTAGAATTTAGTAGGTCAACATAAGTAATTGAAAAGAACCGTGTCCATATCCCATCTTAGCATCCTAGTTCCTCCAAAGCAACTGCTTTTGGTTAAATATAATATTTATAATAATTATAAATGGTGTATGATACATAATATATATATGTAAGATGTATGAAAGAAGCAAAGGTGTACCAAAGGGGCAATCAGTATCATAAAACCGTAAAGACAAAGACAAAACCGGCAGACACAAAACCATCACATATCAAATATATCAAGGTTGACAAGAAGTAATAATATACTTAGTATTATATTACTTTTAATTATACTATAATTATATTACCGTTTATAAACGAGGTTGTTTATTTTTTTTCTGCGCTTGACTCTTTGTATGTGTTTTATTTTTCTTTTGGTAATTCTTTCAATGTATGTGCAGTATTGTTTTGGTTAGTCTTTGGTATTGTTTTTTTATGCAAAAAAAACGATAAGTTGCGTTTGTACTGATCTTTTTCTAAATTCTGTTATTCTATTAAGAATACCAGAGCTCGTTTATAAACGGACAATCATTCCTGAGATTGTAAAATGTACCCATGTGGTTGTACATACTATTTGTCCTATACTAGCAGGCTTTTCGGGAATAGATGGTTGTTTCCCTCGTTTGGTTAGGGATAGAAATAAACAAAAACATAACAAAAATTGTAGCTTTAGTTATCTTATACTTAAACAAAATTAAAACCAAAACATTGGGTGTGTAAGACTTCCCCAAAATTTTGATACAAATTAGGTATTGCTAGCTCTAAAAATTGACGTATTCTATTAATCAGACAGTGACCTCATGTTTTAGGCAGGTAAAATTCGCAGTGCTGAAATTGTTTTATCGCGCCAAAAATAGCGAAAAAATACAAAACAGCAATGACTCTGGTTAATTCTATCTTACTTCAAATTGAGCATGTGCACCAGAGGAAACTGTAATGAAATGTAAAGATATGTTTAAAGAAGCAATTCCTTTGTGTTTCCATGGTGAAATGTTAAATTTCTTTAAATACATTATGACCATATTTCATATTTTTTTTTTATTTCTGATCGATTTGATGTAACATGTAGGTTTGTCAGAAAACCGTTTCTTTGCTACAAACAAAAAGTTGAAACATATGCGAAGCGCTGGCCTAGATGTTTTTTTGTAATTTGAATATGCAGAAATGTTTTTTTTTATAATATTTGACTCTATTTGCTTCATATATGAGTGAATGGGAGGATCTAGTGAGAGAGTGTTTCACATAACCAAGATCTGTCTGTAATGTTATAAATTCCATTTAATATGCTACCTTTAACCAGTGTATATGTTTATAACAAAACTAAAACATGTGTATATTACAATTGTATGAAAAGGGTCTAGTACATGTAATAGATCAGGTTTGAGTTTCATGGGCACTTCCAATGGTTTTTTTTTATTTCGTGTTTGTTTTGTGTCAAGACAATTGAAACTTTTTTACAAAAAAAAATTTCTTTTAAAATGTTAATCGGATTATTTATAAATTTTCAGAGTTCATTCAGTTTGTATATTTTCATGATTTTTCAGCAATGTTTTCCTACTGTTCCAAATCAATTTTGTATGCGTTTTGCAGAACGATTTCATAATTTATTATGCATATTAATTTAATTATAGTTTATCATATTTATAATATTTTAAGTTGATTTAAAATGTGACATCAATACCTCAAGAAAAAACAATTTGTCAAATCATAAATATGTAATTGTTAACGATCGGTCTTTTATTTGTCGAACATTTTCCTTTAATTGACTTTGGATTAAAAGAGTTATTTATATTTATGTTGGCATTATTGTTTTATTTAATAAATAAAATTTTAGACTATTAAATTACAATAATGTAAACATTGATATTATCCAGTTTCATCCTAGCTCGAGCAGTTACGTCTTAATCGTTTTAGTTTGTATGTATTTTATGCCCATCAAAATACGTGTCCTTTTTCGAACATTGTCATATTGAATGAAGAGCTTGTTTTACTAAACCGTATAATCAGTCCCAAACTCATACCGAAGTCATTTCATATTTATCTAATAAATAACAGTATTGACCATGGTGGTTCCGTAGTTCCTTTGTCCCGTTGTTCAGAATCGCCATAGTTTATTGAAGAGATTGTTGTAATAGCGGGGTATCACTATTGCGCATTTGCTCTCATATGTCTTGTTTTGCAGGTTAAAATGGGGAAACGGCTTGTTTTCTTTGTACAATATTACTAAATTGTGACTGGTTACATTAGGGAAAAACAATTGACCGAAACTACTAATGACCAAAAAAATCCCGAGGTTTCTTTGATTAATTCATGTGATGTTTTGTGCATTTATCATCGGTATGCCACAATACAACTGTAATTTACATAAATAAAAGAAAAACTAGTGCTTGATAATTGACATGTTTGCATTTTTAGTTCCTTTTATTTTTACTGTTTGAATTGTTTGACTAAATTATAAGGGAATAAAAAATACTATTTTTTCGACTTTACCATTTGCTTTATTAGTTCCGTGTCAAATAATGACTTACTGGGTTCAATTATCCACCTTCAACTATGGTCATTTTATATTGTTACTTTTGAATGAAATCATTAGGGAAGTCACTCATTCTTTGTTTATTTTTCATTCATCCTGTATCTGTTTAAGATTCTGACAAATGTAATTATCGTCTGTACCTTTTTAGCTATTGACATTA
>CAXARO010000084.1:0-14117 GCA_963971305.1 Arcuatula senhousia | reverse complement strand
ATCTGGTGAGGAAGTAAAAAAAAAAAAAAAAAAAAATCTGAAATTTCTCAATCCAAATAACTGGATTGGGAAATTTTTTTTTTTGTCACTTGAAACTTTGATTCGGAGGATTTTGGAATAAGCGCGGGGAGCGAGGCGTAGCCGAGCGAGGCGCGCGTTGGAAGAATCCTCCCTATGGCGCATGCGTAGTGAGGTCTTCACTAAAAGAGGTGGTGGAAGGTTTTCGCAACTGATCTTTCTCATCGTAGTAATTCTTCAGGCAGATGACTGGGGTGGGGGCCTGGGACTGATAAGATCTCGCCAATCGTAAAGTATCACGATGCTTTTTTACCTTCTTGGTGATGCGCTTGGAGGTTAGCGAGAGAACGAGTGTGAAGATGGCACTCAGGCAAGCGAGGGAACCCAATGGGAGAGAGGCAGGGATGCCTACACCAGTCAAAGCGGATCCCATGGTGCCACTTGTCAGCAAAAGACTGCCGACGGAGCACGCACCTAGTCCGATGGAAACCGCCTTATCCAGTCGCTTATAGATCCGCAGCATGCGGGCGTATTTGCAGATCTCAGCTTCCAGAAAATCCTCGATCGTAGCATCCACTTCATCACTCATTTATCTATATCTATAGGAGCATGCCCAAGATGGGAATGCTTTTGAAGGGGCTATTAGGTCCAAGGATCAGCCCACTTCCGTCGTAGATCTGACGTCCGCTCTTCAAGTACAATCCATCGCCGTACGTATTGGGCAAAGTGCCTGGACTCAAATACAGACCACGACCATGAGGTTTCACGCAGCATACTTTCCCACCCTTCTTCAGGTACAATCCAGATCCCACGGCCTTTTGGATGGCTGCGCTTCCCAAACCGCTCAATGCTCCCACGCCCAAAGCAGGTAGCACGGTTTTGGCCAGCATGGGTAGTGCAGCAGAGGCGAGACCTGCCAGCATGGGGAGGAATCCACCTTCTTTCTGCACGTTACGCCTCACCTGCTTCGGACTCATCTCCAAGACCATACCACCCTTACCGCTCTGCAAGAGCTTGGCGATGCGTTGGATCTGACGGTGGGTGAGGAGCATCTTATGCTCGCCGGATAGGTTGGAATGCGACAATCGGACGCTCACGGGGCAACCGTTCTTTGCCGCACGCTGGATCTTCTCTGCCTGACCTTTCGTCAAGTTCAAACCATACTCTTGATAATCCATTTATTTATACCTCACGCAGATGGAAGCGGATGGTGAGATTTTCCCCTCGCAGATCGATGGGGCGAGCGTCTTGATCGGTCAGATACGTCTGCATGCGATCGATGGTTCTCAGAGTCACGGGTAAGTAGACAAGATTCTTGGGAGTCTGGATGATCTTCATACCGGGATCGACTGCGGGAAAGAAGCTATAGATCGTGGACTGCTGCGTGCCGTTGACGTAGCTTCCGTGGATGATATCGCTATTCACCAGGATGCTATTGATACTGATGCGCCTTCCGCGTAGCCATTAGTGCTTCGATCATAGGCATACGTCCGACGTTCGAATCCAAGCACCGTACTGATGCTATTGGACACATCGAAATCCACTTGATAATTTCTGGCGAGAGTGAGGGTCGCTCTCAGCGTCGCGCGATTGGCATCGAGAAGGATCTTAGCCTTATGCTTATTGAGCCGCAGTTGCCGCTGGATCTCATCATTGATATCATCGATTCCATAGGAGCCAGTGCTCAGCTCGATGGGAAACCAGCTTGCCCCTTCATCGGGAGAATAGCGGAAGGAATTATTTCCCGCATGAATATTGGGGATGGAGTAGTAGGTCTCCAGATTCACGAGGGCCATCTCGTAAGATTTTTCCTCGCGCAGCTGGAGGGGCGGATTGAAGCGAGTCAAGATCTGACTATCGTTTCCAGAGACGATGAAGGAGAACCCATGCTTGGGCTCCGTATTGGTGACGATTTGCCGCAAAAGTGAAGCGTCCATTTATCTAACCCACCTCAGAAGACGACGCTCATCTTCTGGCCGTCGGATTCGAATTGGAGGATTCGATCGGAAATGACCAGGGCGAAGGCTTGAGTATTGGCAGGGACGTTGCGCTCGAATTCGGCTCGGATCTGGATATCCACCGTCGACTCTTTCAGCCGCTCGGACTGATGGCTCACGTCGATGACGAATAGGGGATAGAGATCGATGAAGTCGGAGGGATTGATGCCACCATTGCTGAGCAGACTTTCCATGCTATGGAATTTCTTGCGGAATTCGGCAGCCTCCTTATAGACCCTGGCGACCCTGCATTGGGTGAAGCCGGCATTGAAGTCCACGGCGGGATAGCGCTCCGCATTGAGAGTCACGTGGATATTTCGCAATCGACAGTGGTCAAAGACGGCGGCATTATGCAGCTGATCGTTATCCCTTTCGGTTTGAAAGGCGACGATGATCCATCGCGGTTTTTCTCGCCCGCTTTTAGCGGCTAGGCGCCAGTGAAATTGCGAAGTCTGGGGCACGGCTATGGAGTCGCACTGCCGCATGCGAAATCCGCAATTGATCTTGGTCTTGCTCTGGATGGTCTTATAGAGCTGCAGCTTCTTTTCGTCGGACGGGATGACGTGGGGGACGAACCAGGAGACCTTGCTCAGGACTATCTTGGCCACGTCGTTGAGGGCAGCGGCTCGGAGGATAGCATTGGCATCCGAATCGCGCACCAGGGAAAGCTCGTGCTTGAATCCGTAGACGATCTTATCATAGTCCTCGGCAAAGCCAAAGACGTGCTTGAGAGGGATGGAGAAGGAAAAGGATCCCTTATTGGTTGGCTTGGTGATGATATATCCGTGGCGTGCCGCGAATCCGACGTTATCTGCCTCAGCATCGGCCGTGGAGTCCTTGAACCATAGCTGGTTGAGGCCTTGCGATTTGGAAAAGTCGTCGGGATACGTCAGCATCCCTAGCATGGTGGTTGCGATACCCGGATCGTTGAGATGCTCGATCTGCTGGCCGGAAAGTCGGTAGCTGATGCTTCGGAAGAGAAACATGACACCGTTATGGACGAGCGATACGAGATCGGCGTCGGCATACGCAGTGCCATCATTTTTCTGAAGTCGGCCTTCGATCAAGAGATAGCTTTCGGAGGGATGAAGGAAGAGATCCTGAGTCTCGATATTGATGCGTATCTCTGCGCCGGCATTATTCAGCTGCGCCCCGGCTTGAGGTTCGTATTCGTGAACCTGATATTCCTGGAGACTTTCATCGAAAGTCAGTCCTTCGGTGATAGAGAGCATATCGGTCATCATATATTTATCTATAGCGCTGGACGAAGTCGTGGATGGTGGCGATGCCCCCGCCCGAGATGAGATTATTGAGACGGGTCTGCTGCTGTGGGGTTCTCTTGGTGGGTGGTGCTTGAGGCTTCTTTTTGCGGGTCACTCGATTGACGACGTGGTCCACCGCCTTACTCGCACCTTTCTCCACACCTTTCAGGGCAGCATTGGAGGCGGCGCTCACGGCCTTGCTTCCCAACGTCTTGGCGGCGGAGGAGGAAAGCACCCGTCCAGCCAGATTGGCGATCGTATCGAAAAGACCTTTTCCGCCGACTGCATACTTTCGACGATATCCGTGATTCACTACTAAAGGCATCGTAAATTTATTTAGAGGAGCTTCCGATGCAGCTTCTCGTACTCACTCCTGCTGATATGACCGGACTTCCTCATGGCATCGAGGATGGCCACGATTTCGTTGCGCACCCCATTATTTCCAGCCTGGTAGGCGGCAGCGCAAAGATCGAGGCGATCCAGCAATTGATCGAAGCACGTGGGGAGGAAGACGGTCGATACCCCACTCCCATACTTATCTTGCTTATAGATGTACGAGACGATCTCCTTCCATTTCCGGCTTTTGCTGGCCTTAGGGGTCTGCGAGAGTGAAGAATTGCCTTGATACATGGCGTTGGATGCTCGAAGGATATCACCATAGGTATGCAGGTCATCAACCTCGAATTCTTTGGGATTCTTCAGGACCATAAGCTCCCATAGGCCGGGGGTACCCTTATAGCGCTCGCCATCGACGAGGATATCGTCTCCATCGAAGGTGACGGGCAGACTCCCGATCATGATGGCGCCGTCTTCCACTCGCAGTCCAAAGGTATGGTCGGCCTTGGGAGTCATACTGAGCTGAAGATAGTGGGTGGCTCGCGGACCGAGGTTGGTTTTCAATGCTTGCTCGATGGCAAGCGGATCGTCGTCACCCTCGGCGACAGGGAGAGGAGGAGGAAGGGCAGGCACTGGGGCGGGCAGAGCGAGTGGGATATCTTCGATCTTTTTGGTGATCTGGGAGGCAGTCTCCTTCTGCGTCTCGACCACGGGCTTGAAAATCTTGGAGAGATCGCGGCTCAGTCCGATCTTATCCAGGCGACGCTGCATATCGCTAGCCTGGATGCTGCGCTTCGTCTCTTGCAAATCTCTGGCAAGCGCCTTACGCTGCTTGGGATCGGTGATCTTGATAAACGTCACTTTATTTATAGCATCGCCCAACGCCCCATAGCGTTGAAACGAACGCCCCTTAGCGTTGAGACGAACGCCCCTAAGCGATGGATCGATCGCCCCATAGCGTTGGAACGAACGCCCCTAAGCGATGAATCGATCGCCCCCAACGCCCCATAGCGTTGGAACGAACGCCCCATAGCGTTTAAGCCATTTCCCATGCTTTTTGCCTCCTACCTCAGCAGGATGCAAAAACCATGGATTTACCCCTCCTACGCACTCTCCATGCATTTGGAGGAGCAGAAGGGCTTGGATGACCCTTGCACTCCATCGATGCGATCATACTCCCCCACCATCCTCACTTTTACGTCTGACCAGAGAGTGATAAATTTTGGAACGTATATAGTCTCCTCGCGGATATTGTGCAGAGCCTTGCCACGGGGGATCGCGACTCCACACCGGCAGCATGCCTCAGGGAAAAGCTTCGAATGCCTCTTGCACTTATCACTGCCCGATATGGAGGGATACGTGCACTGATGGCCGCGGACGGTCTTGATGCAGCACGGGGGTCCGGGCGCTGGCTTAGGTTTCCGGCGGGAGTGAAAATTATAAGTCCTTCCTTCGAAATCCTGATCATCGAAGCGGCGAGCGTACTTTTCAGCCCCGCATCTACTGCAGCTATGGCCTGGGATCTCATGGTTGATGAGCACACGCTCCCACCGGTGCTTGCATCTAGGGGATATAGGGGGTGGTAGTGGGGACTTTGGAGCATTCTCCCAATCCAAGTCCCGTTGATTCTCCAGGAAAAATTCCTCCAAGTGATCCATTCTTTATCTTATACTCGATAGAAATCGTCTAGATTGCATCGATATTTCCCATTCGTCTTGGGGCTCGTGAGATCGATGGTCATGAATCCGTGAGGCTTGGCCCAGCAGTGGTCGCACAGGGCATCGAATTGGGTTGGGGTGAGATCGCCGCAATGATCTCGGCGGATATGGTCGCGATTCTTGGCATCCTGCTCGAAGAGGCAGATGAAGTTGGCATTCTCCCGGATCGATTGCCGCGGGAGCTTGAAGTAATTTTGGCAGAGGTAGAAGCAGTCCACGTTATTATGACGACCGCGCACGTAGTAATCCTCGCACTTGCTCTGCTTGCTCAGCATCAAGTCATCGAAGACCATGAGATTTTTGCGGGTGGGATCGAGCTCGCGGGGATCGGGTACGTCGCTCGCCTCCTCGAAGAAGAAAGCTTCGATGCCGCTAGGCTTGGACGACGGCCTCATCGCCTGCACCACGTCGACCAGAGAGTGGGGATAGCGATCCTTGATGGAGAGAAGGTCGCGGATATCGTCTTTCGAAAATCCTTTCCCCAACGCCTGCCGCAGCAGCTGGTAGATGGGCTGGTGGAGTGATTTTCCGAAGACGTAGAGTCGATCGTAGTCGAGCCATCCATCGCGCAGGAGGAGATTATTCAGCAGAGTCGTCTTGCCGCAGTCCGACTTCCCGATGATCAGTCCTCGGATGGATCGCTGCGGGAGGAGATAATGATTATTCCGACGACTCACGGCGGGCTCATCATAGGTAAGGTCTTCAACGTCCATTTATCTATATAAAATGGGAATGTATTGCTTGAAGTGCAAGAAGAAGACGGAGACGAATAATCGCGCCGTGATCACGAGCGATGACGGACGGCGGCGGCGAAAGGTGGGAACCTGCGTCGAGTGCGGTGCGCGAAAGTCGCAATTCATCAAGACGGAGGAGGGCGCCGGGCTCGTGAATAAGATGATCAATCAGCTGCCCGTCGAGATGCATCTGCCGGGGCATAATTTCACCGGTCCGGGGACCAGACTCAGCCAGCGACTCAATGCCGACGGCACGCCCAAATCTTGGTCGAGACCCATCAATCGAGTCGATGAGGCAGCCTATCGGCACGATCTTTGCTATGCCAAGCACAAGGATACGGCTGCACGCAATTCGATCTGCGATAAGACGATGCTAGCCTCCCTCGATGCCATCCCCAATCCCACTGCACGTGAGCGCCTCGAGCGTGGCATCGTCAGACCCATCATCGGTACCAAAGCACGATTTGGGCTGGGCGTGGGGGGAAAAAAAGTACAATGGTCGGATGAGCTAGCCGAAGAGCTGCATAAGCCAGTCCGACGCAAATTTCAGAAGCGCCGCGTGGTGGTAGGTGGGGTGGACGAAACCTGGGCTGCCGATCTCGTAGATATGAGCGCCTTCTCTCGCGATAACTGAGGCTTCAAATACCTCTTGAGCATCATCGACGTCTTCTCCAAATACGGCTGGTTGGTGCCACTCAAGGATAAGAAAGGCACCACGGTGCGAGATGCCTTCCGGACCGTCTTCAAGGATCGCACGCCCGAGAAGCTATGGACCGATAAGGGCACGGAATTTTATAATCGCGAGGTGAAGGATCTGCTCCGGAAGCACGACGTCGATCTCTACTCTACCGAGAACGAAGAGAAATCGAGCGTGGTGGAGCGCTGGAATCGTACCATGAAGGAGAAGATGTTCAAATACTTTTCAGCCAATTCCACGCGCGCCTACCACCCTATCCTGGACGATTTTGTCCGCCAGTATAATACCACCAAGCATCGATCCATCAAGATGACCCCCACCGCCGCCAGCCAGAAAGAGCACGAGGCCAAAGTCTTCTGGAATCTCTACGGAGACCTTCCGCCCATGCAGCCTCACCGATTCAAAGTCGGCGATCAGGTCCGAATCACCAAGAAGAAGGGCATCTTCGAGAAGGGATACACTCCGCGCTGGACGGAGGAGGTCTTTACCATCGCTCAGGCCCTAGCGACGCAGCCGCCCACCTATCGTCTCAAAGACTACAAGGGTGAGGAAATCCAGGGATCCTTTTACGAGCCCGAGCTCCAGCGCACCGACCAGGATATCTTTCGCATCGAGAAAATCTTGAGCCGACGCATCCGGAATGGGGAGAAAGAAATCCGCGTCAAATGGAGAGGCTATCCCAAAACCTTCAATTCCTGGGTCAAGGAGTCCGACTGGCGATGATCCTCCAGGCTTTCCGGTCTCGATTCAAAGGAGACCAGAAAGTCTTGATTTAAGCATGCTTCAGCTCGACGAAGATCCTCAATGCGTCTAGATCCTGCTGCAGGCGATCGTAAAGGGCTTTCGTGATGGGCTCATTATCAGTCATGGGGAGGGGGAGATTTAGCACGTGATATTTCTGCATGTCTAGGTCCGTCGTCATCAAGCCGCCATTCGTCGAGACGCACTCCGACTTATCGACTTTGCCATCTTCTACGATCATCAGCTTTTTGGTAAGATCTTTGATGGACGCTTCATACTCCCTTTGCATTCGCTTGATGGCCATCTGCATTTGCTTCATTTCCGAATCTAGCTCTTCGAGGTCTTTCATGCCGTCTTTCATCTGCTGATTAACCCATCGCTTCGTCACAGCGTCCGAGCTATCCCGCGGCAATCCCAGACTAGTGATGCGATTATCATTCATATCGAGATCCTGGAGCATCCGCCAGATGGGCATGCGCTTCCTCGAGTGAGATCCAAACTTATCCATTTATCTATAGTCCGAAGATTACGTCTTCAAGCGTCCGACCTTCCGAAAGGAGCTTCAGGACATGCAGGCAAAAGTGTCCGCAGACCACGTCGCCGCGCCGCTGAATTTCATCAGTATTATATCGAATCTCCGACCGTAGATAGTCGATCATCTCGTCGGGCGGAGGCAGGCCGTAAGGATCGAAGTAGACTTCCGCTCTTATACCAGCACGTCCAGTGCGTGCCGGGGCCATCGCTATCGTCGTGATTCAGGATACCACATTCGATGGGCTGGGGGCTGGGAGGCAAGGCATCGCGCATGAATATTCCTCTGAATCGAGGGATGCCTAGGGCCGAGGCGGCTTCCTCAAGCTCTACGTTGGAGAGGGGCTTGTGGGGGAGGAGGAAGCCGTGCACGCGTATGCTGCTCATTTATCTAGATATGCCAAATGCAGATGAGGAGGGATGGGCATCCTTACCCGTCAGAGCCTGCTAAGTGTGGGATGGGCATCCGCACCCGTCAGAGCCTGCTAAATGCGGAGGGGAGGGGAGGTGCCTCAGCTCACTTGCTGCCGTGAGTGATTCGATAGTGTCCGTGAGCGAGGGTGCTGATGCCATCGGGGAGGATGTGGCGCTTGTCATCTTTGGCGGAGAGAGCGATCTTGTTGATCTGCTCCGTGTAGATCTGGTGGAGATGGCTCCGGATGATATTCATCGGGCGATGGATCTCCTGCTGGGTGTCGAGGCAGCGCTTGTAGTCCTCGAAGGCGATGCTGCGCTTGATGACGCTCTTGGTGACTCCCTTCGCCTTCTTCGTAGCCTTACCGTCGTCCATCTTGAAGGCGTATAGTTTTGCCCGGAGCCCCACGAATTCGGTCATGGTCTTGCCGCCGCACTCGTCCTTAAATTTTCCGATGATCTTCTTATTCACGCCAGTGGGGATGTTGGAGGGATGCACGGCCGGATAGTTGGACGTATCGAATTTTTCCTGGACGTGTGGCGCGATATCCTTGTAGAAGTCGGCGGTCTGAATTTCGTAGGCTAAGCTGTCTGTGTCGGTGAAGAGCAGCCGCGCCTTATCGCCGTACGTCTTTCTCACGAATCCGTAGTGGAAGTCGTACATCAGGAGCTTCGAGATATCCAAGATGCACGCTCCTAGGTAGACGGGCTTATCGAACTTGAGCTTGGTCTTCTTCATATGGACGGCTGCTAGATTCTCGTTGAAGACGACTCGACGATCGAAGTTGGGCTTGGCCACCAGCTTCAGGGCCTGCTTTTCGGTTGTGACTAGCCTGACGTCGACGCGCTTTCGGATATTCTCCATCGTCTTGCCGAAGACCGAATTATTCATCAGCTTGAAAAATTCCTTCTCGGAGTCGGTCTTGGCTGCGGCTCGGAGCTTCGTATTCAGCTCGATATGTAGGGACGATGTAAATGCGAACGAGATGCGAAAGAATAAAAGACAACTGTTCCGTTTGAAGTCGTTTACTACACTGAATGAATGGCAACGTTGCCGACTGACGTTACAATGAATAACTCACGAATTGACGTTCTCTAGCGTCCCGCGTAATTCCCGACATACTCCGGGCCTCGAAAAGTGAAGAAAATACGTATAGTACACTGAAACAAAATACATATAAGATCGAAAGTTAACATTCTTCTAAGTGGTGATCATAAATCCAAGTCTATGTCGAATTCTGTGTTCGTAAGGGGTACGAGTCATCTGAGTCCTTATCTGTTTCCTATGATAGTCGTAGTCCGAATCGCAATCAATAAGAAAGTCCGAAAATTAAGTCCAAGTTCTTCAGGGTTATTTCCGCCACACAGTTAATGTATCTAACCTCCAGTGTCATGGTAAAGAATATGATTTGTCCATTTTCCGTTCCTAGATATGTTAAAAGTTAATTGCGAAATCAGCCTTTCAATTTCAAGCGTGATCAGACGTGATAAACTCGTTAATAAGTCTCTTGTTCTGTGAGAAGGAATAATTAATGTCTTCCTGTTCTTGTAGTTCTGTGTCTTTCTTGGAATTTGTCTTCTGTGTCTTTTTTCTCTTCGAATCTTTCTCGTTGCAGTCGTTGGACGTGTGTTTCTGTTCCTCTTGAAGCGTCGTTTGTGTAACTTTGAAACGGAGATAGATTCTGAAGGTTTGACCATTTTGACGACGTACTTCTGTTGGACGATAACTTGTTTCACTTCTGGTAAGATGTTGTCTGTGGTCCTCGCTTCTAAGGTGGGAAGCACAATACCAAGAAGTAGAAGAAGTTCTGGCAAGTCAGTGGTCTGGTGTTTCGGCAAACTTTCATAGAGAATATTGAATACATCACAAAAATCTCTAACCTTGATCTGTAAATCATAGGAAAATTCGTCTGCTTCAATGATTGAATCCTCAATTTTCTCCTCTTCTACTTCGTATTCTATCTGGCGATCTAATTTGTACAACTCCTCTCGAACATACGAAAGTCTCTTTAGAATTACAAATGCACCATCTCGGTTGATCTCCGGCGACTTCTGAAGGACAAGCAATGTCTGTAAAAGTTTCTTGGTAGCTCCACGGTAAGTACTTCGCGTTTCCTCTAGTAACTGTAGTTTCCCCATTGGTCACGGCACCAAAATGTAGGGACGATGTAAATGCGAACGAGATGCGAAAGAATAAAAGACAACTGTTCCGTTTGAAGTCGTTTACTACACTGAATGAATGGCAACGTTGCCGACTGACGTTACAATGAATAACTCACGAATTGACGTTCTCTAGCGTCCCGCGTAATTCCCGACACGATATACGACTTGAGCCAGGGGGATTGCCTGAATCCTATGATGCGATGGACTTTGACGAGCTTCATGCCCATCGATAAGTAGAGCTTGAGATTTCGATAATGGAGGGTATATTTTTCGCGCTTGCCCAGATGAGGCACGAGCTTGCGCACCTTGTCGATTTCCACGTTTTCTGGCGCTAGAGGGTAGTCGTTATGGGCGTCGTGAAGATCTTGCGGATATTCCAGATCGCATTCCACCATGGCTCCGTACTCGTGATCGTCAGGATACTCCAAGACCTTCTCGATCTCCCCCGGCTCCATCCACTCGAAGTCTCCCGTGGGAAGGGGCTGTGCCATCGCCCAACCGTAGAGATTGTTGGCGTCGAGGTAGGTGAGATATTTGGTGGGTTGGGAGCTATCGTAGTCGGTCATGTAGGGATTATTAGCCTTGCCGTGGCGATGGGAGATCATGGCGACGCCCCCTCTGGTTGCCCTCTCGAACATCAGGAGCATGTCTGGATCGGAGAGCAGCTCCAATCTGACGCCGGTGGTTTTGAGGGCGGCATCGTAGGCTAGCCCTGGGGATGTGAAGTAGTGGGCAGGATCGAGCCCATAGTTTCCCATGCAGATATCTCTGAAATCCTCGAAGATATCCTTCAGTATGGCCACGTCGGATTCTAGGTAGAGATTGTGATAATCTCGCAGGGTCTTGCACTCGAAGGCCTCCCAGACCTTCTGAGCGTGCGCATAGTCCTCATCGCTGATATGCTCACCGGTGAGCGTGCTGAAGAAAGCTTCCTTGGGTGGGAGTTGGGTCTCCTCAAGCTTGGCAGGCCCATCGGCGTAATCGTAGGGATAGACCCCCTTTCTTATCATCAGCTCATACCTGTCGTCAAAGCATTCCCTAACCGCCTTGAATTTATCGGGTGTGAGATTCTTTGCCAGATTTTCGAGGGAGCTGAGCATGAATCTGCACGAGTCGATGAATCTCATTTCCAGACCATCGTCTAGCTGCTTTGAAAAGCTGATATATTTTTCGTCCGTATTGGGGATGCAGGTGATCTTCCCTCCCTTGAATTCCTTCACGAAAAGATGGGCATCGTACCCACTCAGATTGTGCAAGAGGATGGGCACGTGCTTTGGAAGCTGAAAATCTAGATTGCACTGGTTGTGTGCTGCGCCCCGATACTTCCCGGTGAGATGGTCATGATCCCGGACCTTATCCCCTTCCAATTCACCCCCGCAAATGTGGCAGTGCGTGCTTGCTTCAAAGCTTACCTTGTCCTCGTCGCTCATCACCATCGACTTCTTCTCCTTGCATATCTTGCTGATCGTCTGCACTTCCTCTTCAATGCACTGGACGAATTTCTTAGCCGCATCTTCCCCGCAGTAGACGACCGATTCCTTGTAGTCGCCGTGGGCATACTTCACGCGATAGCAGAAACCTGATGGTCGGTGCTGCTGATACTGCTTCGTGTAGGACTTGGTCGGATCGGGCTGGCAAGTATCGATCTTCTCCGTGAAGCATTCAAAGTCCGCATAGATCGCGAATGGGACTCTCATCTGCTTCTTGTGGTTGTGAAAGGCTATGGCGGATCCTTCCTCCGGCATCTCGATCCTGATGGCATCCTTCTGACTGCAATATTCCAAGTGATCGTCAAGGAGATCCTGTCTGGAGAAGTGGGAGAGGCATCTGCGGCAGAAGAAGAGCTCATGGCCATGCTCTGAAATTTGAGAGCCTAGGAGTCGTGAAAGGCTCTTGATCCAGCAGTAATGCTGCTTGCCTTTGCAGGCCAAGAAAAGAAGATCTACGTGAGTGGGACCCGTATTCTTGGATATTCTGAGGGGGTAGATCTGAAGATCCTCTTCCTCATCTTCACCCTTCTTTACACCATCGAAGCCATAGACGTTGACGTTGATGGCAAGATTCAGCCTTTCAAATTTATCGATTGCCTTGAGCGAAACCGGGAAGTCGATGCCTTCGAATTTTAGCTCATTCTCCCACTTCGCATACTGACTGGGGCGATTGGCATGTTTCTGATCCACCTCCTCATGATGAAGCGCGGAGAGGATAGCCCACTTGAAGCACTCCTGATCCTCATTTTTCACGTTGATGATTGCCTTTTTTTTCGCGAGTGCTGATGGGGTCGGTATGAAGGAAGCCCCCTTGAGCGGCTTGAATTTGTCGAGGTGGATTTCTAGCTTCTCGACGCTGCTGAAAGTCCATCCGCTCCCTTCGCGCATGTACTTTACCATACTTTCCTTAACCTTCTCCACCATGATCGCAATCTCCTGATCAAGGTCGTTAGATTCCACGAGCATTGTCGTCCGTGATCTGAAAGGAGTGGTGACGTAGATATTCTCCCCTTTCGCGAGGCTCGTTTTCACCATCTCCACAAAAAGCACTAAGTGGACCTTCAATCCCCTCTTTTGGGCAAGCGCATCGGAGATGGTGGTGGAGATCGTACTCTGACTTAGCTTGAGAAACGTGGCTACGTCATGCGGCTTCAAAGGTTTGATGACGGCCGTGCCAAATACGCCATTCAAAGCTTCCCGCATATCAATGATTTTGATCTCCTCCTCGACTGGGGTATTTTTGATATTCTCTTCCACCAGATGGAGCAGATCGTCTCTCTTGAGCTGGGAGTATTTGGTGAGGCCGCGATTCTTTGCCAGCGCTTTCAACTGCTTCTTGCTGAAAACTTCCTGGCGGGCAAATTTACGGGTGGTTTTCTCCTCGATGAGCTTCACCAAGGCCTCCTTGTTCTTCCTACTGACCCCCCTAAGACCCTCATCCTTAGCTATTTGACGGAGGGTCTTCATGGTCTCTTTGACCACCATCTTACCCTCGACTGGAATGATCTCATCCTCCTCCTGCCGGTGTGGTTGCTGGCTATGCCTCCAGCAGAGGCCATCCTTCCCGGGCTTGCTCTTGCAGAACTGCCCCTTCTTCCTCTTGAGTGAGACGCCGCATGTGGTTTTCTGCTCCCCATCTGGTTGATGCTCAAATCGCGGCTTCATTGACTGCGCCCCACAATTTTGACACATCTGGGTATGCTTATCCATCTGCACCAGATTAGGGGTATTGCAGCACTGCTGCTGCTCTTCGGGGGTAGGGGTGCTTTCTTCCAAATCTTGCTCATTCTCCAGAAAGAAATCCATGATATTTCTATCGGATGCCATATCTTTATTTATTTCAATCTGTGACACACCTCTCTTTAAGGTGTCCTTAGTCCCACTTTCCTGTGGGGTGACCTGACTTATGCTCTTTACGAAAGACATAATTCTTGTATTTACCCTATGCTCAATAGGAATGCCGTCCGTTTGCATTTGGCCGTCGGGGTTGGGATTTTATGCAGGATTTCTGCATGT
>CAXARO010000083.1:0-110316 GCA_963971305.1 Arcuatula senhousia | reverse complement strand
GTACAAAAACTTACAATTAGGGTTAGGGTTGCTGTAAAACGTATAATTAGGGTTAGGGTTGGTATAAAACACACAATTAGGGTTAGGGGTTAGCATATTAAGATACACTTAGGGTTAGGGTTAGTACAAAATCATACAATTAGGGTTAGGGTCGATGAAAACACAAAATAAGGGGTAGGCGTTAGTATAAAGAATTTCATTTCAAGTAAAGGTTAGTACAAAAACGTACAATTAGGGTTACGGTAAGGGTCTGTGAAAACACAAAGTTAGGGGTAGGGGTTGCACCAAAAAGATACATGTATGGTAAGGGTTAGTACAAAAACATACAATTAGGGTTAGGGTTAGTGTAAAACATATAATAAGGGTTAGGGTTATTATAAAATACACAGTTAGGGTTAGGGGTTAGCATAAAAAGATACATTAAGGGTTAGGGTTAGTACAAAATTATATAATTTGGGTTGAAGTCGTTGAAAACACAAAATAAGTGGTAGGGTTAGTACAAAAAATACTTTTATGATAAGGGTTAGTACAAAAACTTACAATTAGGGTTACCGTTAGTTTACAACGTATAATTAGGGTAAGGGTTAGTATAAAACACACAATTAGGGTTAGGGGTTTGCATATTAAGATACACTTAGGGTTAGGGTTAGTAAGAAAATCATACAATTAGGATAAGGGACAATGAAAACACAAAACAAGGGTAAGGAGTTAGTACGAAGAGATACATTTCAGGTAAAAGTTAATACAAAAATGTACAATAAGGGTTACGGTAAGGGTCTGTGAAAACACAAAGTTAGGGGTAGGGGTTGGACCAAAAAGATACATGTATGGTAAGAGTTAGTACAAAAACATACAATTAGGGTTAGTGTAAAACATATAATTAGAGTTAGGGTTATTATAAAACACACAGATAGTGTTTTGGGTTAGCATTAAAAGATACATTTAGGGTTTGGGTTATTACAAAAGTATATAATTAGGGTTTAAGTCGATGAAAGCACAAAATAAGTGGTAGGGGTTAGTACAAAAAATAGGGTTGGTATAAAACACACAATTAGGGTTAGGGGTTAGCATATTAAGATACACTTAGGGTTAGGGTTAGTACAAAATCATACAATTAGGGTTAGGGTCGATGATAACACAAAATAAGGGGTAGGGGTTAGTACAAAAAATACTTTTATGATAAGAATTAGTACAAAAACTTACAATTAGGGTTACCGTTAGTTTAAAACGTATAATTAGGGTAAGGGTTAGTATAAAACACACAATTAGGGTTAGGGGTTTGCATATTAAGATACACTTAGGGTTAGGGTTAGTAAGAAAATCATACAATTAGGATAAGGGACGATGAAAACACAAAACAAGGGTAAGGAGTTAGTACGAAGAGATACATTTCAGGTAAAAGTTAATACAAAAATGTACAATTAGGGTTACGGTAAGGGTCTGTGAAAACACAAAGTTAGGGGTAGGGGTTGGACCAAAAAGATACATGTATGGTAAGAGTTAGTACAAAAACATACAATAAGGGTTAGTGTAAAACATATAATTAGAGTTAGGGTTATTATAAAACACACAGATAGTGTTTTGGGTTAGCATTAAAAGATACATTTAGGGTTTGGGTTAGTACAAAAGTATATAATTAGGGTTAAAGTCGATGAAAGCACAAAATAAGTGGTAGGGGTTAGTATAAAAAATACATTTATGATAAGGGTTAGTACAAAAACTTACAATAAGGGTTAGGGGTTAGCATATTAAGGAACAATTTGTGTTAGGGTTAGTGTAAAACATAAAACTAGGGTTAAGGTTTGTATAAAACAGACAATTAGGGTTAGGTGTTAGCATATTTAGATACATTAAGGGTTTGGGTTAGTAAGAAAATCATACAATTAGGATAAGGTTCGATGAAAACACAAAATAAGGGGTAGGGGTTAGTACAAAGAAATTCATTTCAGGTAAAGGTTAGTACATAAACGTACAATTAGGGTTACGGTAAGGGTCTGTGAAAACATAAAGTTAGGGGTAGGGGTTGCACCAAAAAGATACATGTATGGTAAGGGTTAGTACAAAAACATACAATTAGGGTAAGGGTTAGTGTGAAACATATAATTAGGGTTAGGGTTATTATAAAACACACAGTTAGGGTTAGGGGTTAGCATAAAAAGATACATTAAGGGTTTAGGTTAGTACAAAATTATATAATTAGGGTTGAAGTCGATGAAAACACAAAATAATTGGTAGAGGTTAGTACAAAAATACATCTATGATAAGGGTTAGTACAAAAACTTACAATTAGGGTTAGGGTTGGTGTAAAACGTATAATTAGGGTTAGGGTTAGTATAAAACACACAATTAGGGTTAGGGGTTAGCATATTAAGATACACTTAGGATGAGGGTTAGTACAAAATCATATAATTAGGGTTAGGGTCGATGAAAACATAAAAAAGGGGTAGGGGTTAGTACAAAGAAATTCATTTCAGGTAAAGGTTAGTACAAAAACGTACAATTAGGGTTACGGTAAGGGTCTGTGAAAATACAAAGTTAGGGGTAGGGGTTGCACCAAAAAGATACATGTATGGTAAGGGTTAGTACAAAAACAAACAATTAGGGTTAGGGTTAGTGTAAAACATACAATTAAGGTTAGGGTTATTATAAAATACACAGTTATGGTTATGGGTTAGCATAAAAAGATACATTTAGGGTTAGGGTTAGTACAAAATTATATTATTAGGGTTGAAGTCGATGAAAACACAAAATAAGTGGTAGGGGTTAGTACAAAAAATACATTTATGATAAGGGTTAGTACAAAAACTTACAATTAGGGTTAGGGTTAAAGTAAAACGTATAATTAGGGTTAGGGTGAGTATAAAACACACAATTAGGGATAGGGGTTAGCATATTAAGATACACATAGGGTTAGGGTTAGTACAAAACCATACAATTAGGGTTAGAGTCGATGAAAACACAACATAAGGGTTGGGGTTAGTACAAACAGATTCATTTCAGGTAAAGGTTAGTACAAAAACGTGCAATAAGGGTTACGATTAGGGTCTCTGAAAACACAAAGTTAGGGGTAGGTGTTGGACCAAAAAGATACAGTTATGGTAAGGGTTAGTACAGTACTAAAACTGACGGTTAGGGTTAGTGTAAAACGAATAATTAGGGTTAGGGTTAGTATAAACACACAATTAGGGTTAGGGGTTAGCATATTAAGATACACTTAGGGTTAGGGCTAGTACAAAATCATACAATTAGGGTAAGGGTCGATGAAAACACAAAATAAGGAGTAGGGTGTAGTACAACGAAATTCATTTCAGGTACAAGTTAGTTCAAAAGCGTACAATTAGGGTTACGGTAAGGGTCTGTGAAAAAACAAAGTTAGGGGTAGGGGTTGGACCAAAAAGATACATGTATGATAAGGGTTAGTACAAAAACTTACAATTAGGGTTAGGGTTGGTGTAAAACGTATAATTAGGGTTAGGGATAGTATAAAACACACAATTAGGATTAGGGGTTAGCATATAAAGATACACTTAGGGTTAGGGTTAGTACTAAATCATACAATTAGGGTTAGGGTCGATGAAAACAGAAAATAAGGGGTAGACGTTAGTACAAAGAAATTCATTTCAGGTAAAGGTTAGTACAAAAACGTACAATTAGGGTTACGGTAAGGGTCTGTGAAAACACAAAGTTAGGGGTAGGGGTTGCACCAAAAAGATACATGTAAGGTAAGGGTTAGTACAAAAACATACAATTAGGGTTAGGGTTAGTGTAAAACATATAATTAGGGTTAGGGTTATTATAAGATACACAGTTAGGGTTAGGGGTTAGCACAAAAAGATACATTTAGGGTTAGGGTTAGTACAAAATTATACAATTTGGGTTGAAGTCGATGAAAAAACAAAATAAGTGGTAGGGGTTAGTACAAAAAATACTTTTATGATAAGGGTTAGTACAAAAACTTACAATTAGGGTTACCGTTAGTTTAAAACGTATAATTAGGGTAAGGGTTAGTATAAAACACACAATTAGGGTTAGGGGTTTGCATATTAAGATACACTTAGGGTTAGGGTTAGTAAGAAAATCATACAATTAGGATAAGGGACGATGAAAACACAAAACAAGGGTAAGGAGTTAGTACGAAGAGATACATTTCAGGTAAAGGTTAATACAAAAACGTACAATTAGGGTTACGGTAAGGGTCTGTGAAAACACAAAGTTAGGGGTAGGGGTTGGACCAAAAAGATACATGTATGGTAAGAGTTAGCACAAAAACATACAATTAGGGTTAGTGTTAAACATATAATTAGAGTTCGGGTTATTATAAAACACACAGATAGTGTTATGGGTTAGCATTTAAAGATACATTTAGGGTTTGGGTTAGTACAAAAGTATATAATTAGGGTCAAAGTCGATGAAAGCACAAAATAAGTGGTAGGGGTTAGTACAAAAAATACATTTATGATAAGGGTTAGTACAAAAACTTACAATTAGGGTTAGGGGTTAGCATATTAAGGAACAATTTGTGTTAGGGTTAGTGTAAAATATAAAACTAGGGTTAAGGTTTGTATAAAACAGACAATTAGGGTTAGGTGTTAGCATATTAAGATACATTAAGGGTTTGGGTTAGTAAGAAAATCATACAATTAGGATAAGGGTCGATGAAAACACAAAATAAGGGGTAGGGGTTAGTACAAAGAAATTCATTTCAGGTAAAGGTTAGTACAAAAACGTACAATTAGGGTTTCGGTAAGGGTCTGTGAAAACATAAAGTTAGGGGTAGGGGTTGCACCAAAAAGATACATGTATGGTAAGGGTTAGTACAAAAACATACAATTAGGGTTAGGGTTAGTGTGAAACATATAATTAGGGTTAGGGTTATTATAAAACACACAGTTAGGGTTAGGGGTTAGCATAAAAAGATCACAGCGCATTTAAGGCAGAATATGACTGTATTCGGCCATAAAACTCGTTCCATCAACCAGGTGTAAAATATAACTCATCAAAATCAATGAAGTAATTTATGTGAAAGTTTAAGGTATTTGAGTTATATTGACATGGGCCGAAATGATTTAGGGACGAAAGGGGCGAAATCCTGGGACGAAAGTTTCGACTCAAAAGTTCTGGGGCAAGCCGGGATCACAGCTTCAAAATTTTTATCTAAAAACGATTGTCATATTATATTCTAACGAAATATTGCCGTGCCTTGATCTCTTGCACATACAATTTTGAAAAAAATGAGAATTTATTGTTCAAATTAGCGAGTCCGAGCCTAGCTGGTGACAATTTATGCTAATCATATTATTTGTCTACCAAACACACTGTTTGCACGGCAATATTACGTTAGAATATAATATGGCAATCTTTTTTAGATAAAAAATTTGAAGCTGTGACCCCGGCTTGCCCCAGAACCTGGTAAAAAAAAACAATTAGGGTTAGGGGTTAGCATATTGAGGAACAATTTGTGTTAGGGTTAGTGTAAAACATAAAACTAGGGTTAAGGTTTGTATAAAACAGACATTTAGGGTTAGGTGTTAGCATATTAAGATACATTAAGGGTTTGGGTTAGTAAGAAAATCATACAATTAGGATAAGGGTCGATGAAAACACAAAATAAGGGGTAGGGGTTAGTACAAAGAAATTCATTTCAGGTAAAGGTTAGTACAAAAACGTACAATTAGGGTTACGGTAAGGGTCTGTGAAAACATAAAATTAGGGGTAGGGGTTGCACCAAAAAGATACATATAATTAGGGTTAGGGTTATTATAAAAGACACAGTTAGGGTTAGGGGTTAGCATAAAAAGATACATTTAGGGTTAAGGTTAGTACAAAATTATATAATTAGGGTTGAAGTCGATGAAAACACAAAATAATTGGTAGGGGTTAGTACAAAAAATACTTTTATGATAAGGGTTAGTACAAAAACTTACAATTAGGGTTACCGTTAGTTTACAACGTATAATTAGGGTAAGGGTTAGTATAAAACACACAATTAGGGTTAGGGGTTTGCATATTAAGATACACTTAGGGTTAGGGTTAGTAAGAAAATCATACAATTAGGATAAGGGACAATGAAAACACAAAACAAGGGTAAGGAGTTAGTACGAAGAGATACATTTCAGGTAAAAGTTAATACAAAAATGTACAATAAGGGTTACGGTAAGGGTCTGTGAAAACACAAAGTTAGGGGTAGGGGTTGGACCAAAAAGATACATGTATGGTAAGAGTTAGTACAAAAACATACAATTAGGGTTAGTGTAAAACATATAATTAGAGTTAGGGTTATTATAAAACACACAGATAGTGTTTTGGGTTAGCATTAAAAGATACATTTAGGGTTTGGGTTATTACAAAAGTATATAATTAGGGTTTAAGTCGATGAAAGCACAAAATAAGTGGTAGGGGTTAGTACAAAAAATAGGGTTGGTATAAAACACACAATTAGGGTTAGGGGTTAGCATATTAAGATACACTTAGGGTTAGGGTTAGTACAAAATCATACAATTAGGGTTAGGGTCGATGATAACACAAAATAAGGGGTAGGGGTTAGTACAAAAAATACTTTTATGATAAGAATTAGTACAAAAACTTACAATTAGGGTTACCGTTAGTTTAAAACGTATAATTAGGGTAAGGGTTAGTATAAAACACACAATTAGGGTTAGGGGTTTGCATATTAAGATACACTTAGGGTTAGGGTTAGTAAGAAAATCATACAATTAGGATAAGGGACGATGAAAACACAAAACAAGGGTAAGGAGTTAGTACGAAGAGATACATTTCAGGTAAAAGTTAATACAAAAATGTACAATTAGGGTTACGGTAAGGGTCTGTGAAAACACAAAGTTAGGGGTAGGGGTTGGACCAAAAAGATACATGTATGGTAAGAGTTAGTACAAAAACATACAATAAGGGTTAGTGTAAAACATATAATTAGAGTTAGGGTTATTATAAAACACACAGATAGTGTTTTGGGTTAGCATTAAAAGATACATTTAGGGTTTGGGTTAGTACAAAAGTATATAATTAGGGTTAAAGTCGATGAAAGCACAAAATAAGTGGTAGGGGTTAGTATAAAAAATACATTTATGATAAGGGTTAGTACAAAAACTTACAATAAGGGTTAGGGGTTAGCATATTAAGGAACAATTTGTGTTAGGGTTAGTGTAAAACATAAAACTAGGGTTAAGGTTTGTATAAAACAGACAATTAGGGTTAGGTGTTAGCATATTAAGATACATTAAGGGTTTGGGTTAGTAAGAAAATCATACAATTAGGATAAGGTTCGATGAAAACACAAAATAAGGGGTAGGGGTTAGTACAAAGAAATTCATTTCAGGTAAAGGTTAGTACATAAACGTACAATTAGGGTTACGGTAAGGGTCTGTGAAAACATAAAGTTAGGGGTAGGGGTTGCACCAAAAAGATACATGTATGGTAAGGGTTAGTACAAAAACATACAATTAGGGTAAGGGTTAGTGTGAAACATATAATTAGGGTTAGGGTTATTATAAAACACACAGTTAGGGTTAGGGGTTAGCATAAAAAGATACATTAAGGGTTTAGGTTAGTACAAAATTATATAATTAGGGTTGAAGTCGATGAAAACACAAAATAATTGGTAGAGGTTAGTACAAAAATACATCTATGATAAGGGTTAGTACAAAAACTTACAATTAGGGTTAGGGTTGGTGTAAAACGTATAATTAGGGTTAGGGTTAGTATAAAACACACAATTAGGGTTAGGGGTTAGCATATTAAGATACACTTAGGATGAGGGTTAGTACAAAATCATATAATTAGGGTTAGGGTCGATGAAAACATAAAAAAGGGGTAGGGGTTAGTACAAAGAAATTCATTTCAGGTAAAGGTTAGTACAAAAACGTACAATTAGGGTTACGGTAAGGGTCTGTGAAAATACAAAGTTAGGGGTAGGGGTTGCACCAAAAAGATACATGTATGGTAAGGGTTAGTACAAAAACAAACAATTAGGGTTAGGGTTAGTGTAAAACATACAATTAAGGTTAGGGTTATTATAAAATACACAGTTATGGTTATGGGTTAGCATAAAAAGATACATTTAGGGTTAGGGTTAGTACAAAATTATATTATTAGGGTTGAAGTCGATGAAAACACAAAATAAGTGGTAGGGGTTAGTACAAAAAATACATTTATGATAAGGGTTAGTACAAAAACTTACAATTAGGGTTAGGGTTAAAGTAAAACGTATAATTAGGGTTAGGGTGAGTATAAAACACACAATTAGGGATAGGGGTTAGCATATTAAGATACACATAGGGTTAGGGTTAGTACAAAACCATACAATTAGGGTTAGAGTCGATGAAAACACAACATAAGGGTTGGGGTTAGTACAAACAGATTCATTTCAGGTAAAGGTTAGTACAAAAACGTGCAATAAGGGTTACGATTAGGGTCTCTGAAAACACAAAGTTAGGGGTAGGTGTTGGACCAAAAAGATACAGTTATGGTAAGGGTTAGTACAGTACTAAAACTGACGGTTAGGGTTAGTGTAAAACGAATAATTAGGGTTAGGGTTAGTATAAACACACAATTAGGGTTAGGGGTTAGCATATTAAGATACACTTAGGGTTAGGGCTAGTACAAAATCATACAATTAGGGTAAGGGTCGATGAAAACACAAAATAAGGAGTAGGGTGTAGTACAACGAAATTCATTTCAGGTACAAGTTAGTTCAAAAGCGTACAATTAGGGTTACGGTAAGGGTCTGTGAAAAAACAAAGTTAGGGGTAGGGGTTGGACCAAAAAGATACATGTATGATAAGGGTTAGTACAAAAACTTACAATTAGGGTTAGGGTTGGTGTAAAACGTATAATTAGGGTTAGGGATAGTATAAAACACACAATTAGGATTAGGGGTTAGCATATAAAGATACACTTAGGGTTAGGGTTAGTACTAAATCATACAATTAGGGTTAGGGTCGATGAAAACAGAAAATAAGGGGTAGACGTTAGTACAAAGAAATTCATTTCAGGTAAAGGTTAGTACAAAAACGTGTAATTAGGGTTACGGTAAGGGTCTGTGAAAACACAAAGTTAGGGGTAGGGGTTGCACCAAAAAGATACATGTAAGGTAAGGGTTAGTACAAAAACATACAATTAGGGTTAGGGTTAGTGTAAAACATATAATTAGGGTTAGGGTTATTATAAAATACACAGTTAGGGTTAGGGGTTAGCACAAAAAGATACATTTAGGGTTAGGGTTAGTACAAAATTATACAATTTGGGTTGAAGTCGATGAAAAAACAAAATAAGTGGTAGGGGTTAGTACAAAAAATACTTTTATGATAAGGGTTAGTACAAAAACTTACAATTAGGGTTACCGTTAGTTTAAAACGTATAATTAGGGTAAGGGTTAGTATAAAACACACAATTAGGGTTAGGGGTTTGCATATTAAGATACACTTAGGGTTAGGGTTAGTAAGAAAATCATACAATTAGGATAAGGGACGATGAAAACACAAAACAAGGGTAAGGAGTTAGTACGAAGAGATACATTTCAGGTAAAGGTTAATACAAAAACGTACAATTAGGGTTACGGTAAGGGTCTGTGAAAACACAAAGTTAGGGGTAGGGGTTGGACCAAAAAGATACATGTATGGTAAGAGTTAGCACAAAAACATACAATTAGGGTTAGTGTTAAACATATAATTAGAGTTCGGGTTATTATAAAACACACAGATAGTGTTATGGGTTAGCATTTAAAGATACATTTAGGGTTTGGGTTAGTACAAAAGTATATAATTAGGGTTAAAGTCGATGAAAGCACAAAATAAGTGGTAGGGGTTAGTACAAAAAATACATTTATGATAAGGGTTAGTACAAAAACTTACAATTAGGGTTAGGGGTTAGCATATTAAGGAACAATTTGTGTTAGGGTTAGTGTAAAATATAAAACTAGGGTTAAGGTTTGTATAAAACAGACAATTAGGGTTAGGTGTTAGCATATTAAGATACATTAAGGGTTTGGGTTAGTAAGAAAATCATACAATTAGGATAAGGGTCGATGAAAACACAAAATAAGGGGTAGGGGTTAGTACAAAGAAATTCATTTCAGGTAAAGGTTAGTACAAAAACGTACAATTAGGGTTTCGGTAAGGGTCTGTGAAAACATAAAGTTAGGGGTAGGGGTTGCACCAAAAAGATACATGTATGGTAAGGGTTAGTACAAAAACATACAATTAGGGTTAGGGTTAGTGTGAAACATATAATTAGGGTTAGGGTTATTATAAAACACACAGTTAGGGTTAGGGGTTAGCATAAAAAGATCACAGCGCATTTAAGGCAGAATATGACTGTATTCGGCCATAAAACTCGTTCCATCAACCAGGTGTAAAATATAACTCATCAAAATCAATGAAGTAATTTATGTGAAAGTTTAAGGTATTTGAGTTATATTGACATGGGCCGAAATGATTTAGGGACGAAAGGGGCGAAATCCTGGGACGAAAGTTTCGACTCAAAAGTTCTGGGGCAAGCCGGGATCACAGCTTCAAAATTTTTATCTAAAAACGATTGTCATATTATATTCTAACGAAATATTGCCGTGCCTTGATCTCTTGCACATACAATTTTGAAAAAAATGAGAATTTATTGTTCAAATTAGCGAGTCCGAGCCTAGCTGGTGACAATTTATGCTAATCATATTATTTGTCTACCAAACACACTGTTTGCACGGCAATATTACGTTAGAATATAATATGGCAATCTTTTTTAGATAAAAAATTTGAAGCTGTGACCCCGGCTTGCCCCAGAACCTGGTAAAAAAAAACAATTAGGGTTAGGGGTTAGCATATTGAGGAACAATTTGTGTTAGGGTTAGTGTAAAACATAAAACTAGGGTTAAGGTTTGTATAAAACAGACATTTAGGGTTAGGTGTTAGCATATTAAGATACATTAAGGGTTTGGGTTAGTAAGAAAATCATACAATTAGGATAAGGGTCGATGAAAACACAAAATAAGGGGTAGGGGTTAGTACAAAGAAATTCATTTCAGGTAAAGGTTAGTACAAAAACGTACAATTAGGGTTACGGTAAGGGTCTGTGAAAACATAAAATTAGGGGTAGGGGTTGCACCAAAAAGATACATATAATTAGGGTTAGGGTTATTATAAAAGACACAGTTAGGGTTAGGGGTTAGCATAAAAAGATACATTTAGGGTTAAGGTTAGTACAAAATTATATAATTAGGGTTGAAGTCGATGAAAACACAAAATAATTGGTAGGGGTTAGTACAAAAAATACATCTATGATAAGGGTTAGTACAAAAACTTACAATTAGGGTTAGGGTTAAAGTAAAACGTATAATTAGGGCTAGGGTTAGTATAAAACACACAGTTAGGGTTAGGGGTTAGCATATTAAGATACACTTAGGGTAAGGGTTAGTACAAAATCATACAATTAGGGTTATAGTCGATGAAAACACAAAATAGGTGGTGAGGGTTAGTACAAAACAAAAATGTACAATTAAAGTAGGGTTAGTGTAAAACATATAATAAGGTTAGGTTTAGTTTAAAACTAGAACACACAATTAGGCTTAGGGGTTAGCATATTAAGATACACTTAGGGTAAGGGTTAGTAAAATATCATACAATTAGGATAAGGGTTAGTGTAAAACGTATAATTAGTGTTAGGGTTAGTATAAAACATACAATTAGGATTAATGGTTAGCATATTAAGATACACTTAGGGTTAGGGTTAGTACAAAATCATACAATCAAGGTCAGTGTAAAACATATAATTTAGGTTAGGGTAAGTATAAAACACACAGTTATAGTTAGGGGTTGGCATGTACAGATACATTTAGGATTAGGGTTAGTACAAAATTATACAATTAGGCTTATAGACGATGAAATCACAAAATAAGTGATTGGACCAAAAAGAAACATTTCAGGTAAAGGTTTGTACAAAAACGTAGAACTAGGGTTACGGTTAGGGTCTGTGAAAACACAAAGTTAGGGGTAGGGGTTAGACCAAAAAGTAAAGGTTAGTACAAAAACATAAAATTAGGGTTAGGTTCAATGAAAACAAACAATAAGAGGTAGGGGTTAGTACAAAGAGATACAGTTCAGGTAAACGATAGTACAAAAACGTACAATTAGGGTTACGGTTAGTGTAAAAGATAAAATTAGGGTTAGTATAAAACGCACAATTAGTGTTAGAGGTTAGCATATTAAGATACACTTAGGGTAAGGGTTTGTAAAATATCATACAATTAAGGTAAGGGTTAGTGTAAAACGTATAATTAGTGTTAGGGTTAGTATAAAACACACAATTAGGGCTAATGGTTAGCATATTAAGATACACTTAGGGTTAGGGTTAGTACAAAATCATACAATTAGGGTTAGGGTGGATGAAAACACAAAGTTGGGGGTCGGGAGTGGACCAAAAAGATACATTTATGGTAAAGGTTAGTATAAAAACATACAATTAGGGTTAAGGTCAGTGTAAAACATATAATTTAGGTTCGGGTTGGTATAAAACACACGGTTGGGGTTAGGGGGTTATCAAGTAAAGATACATTTAGGATTAAGGTTAGTACAAAATTATACAATTAGGCTTATAGTCGATGAAAAAGCAACTAACCCTTGTACTAACCCTTATCATAAAAGTATTTTTGTACTAACCCCTACCACTTATTTTGTGTTTTCATCGACTTCAACCATAATTATATAATTTTGTACTACCCCTAACCCTAAATGTATCCTTTTATGGTAACCCCTAACACTAACTAATTGTTTTATAATAACCCTAGCCCTAATTATACGTTTTACACTAACCCTACCCTAATTGTACATTTTTGTACTAACCTTTACCTGAAATGAATCTCTTTGTACTAACCCCTACCCCTTATTTTGTGTTTTCATCGACTCTAAGCCTAATTGTATGATTTTGTACTAACCCTAACCCTAAGTGTATCTTAATACTTTCTTCACGACGTCAAAAACGTTACGATTATTTCGTTAACCCGCAAAAAGATTCAATGACGTTATGAAAACATAATTAGATCGTCGTTGCTAGATGGAAAATTCACTCTCATTTTTTCATGAAAACTTGCGCGTAAAACTTTTAAAGTAGCTTTGTCTCTTTTCTTCTACTAAAACGCATATTTTTGTATGTATACTTTTAGTATGAACTCAAAACAACCTGAAATCCGAATAATTTGTTTGCTGCGCTGTACTATATAAATTGTATAATATTTTTTATCGAATGATGGAAAATGACGAAAAATCAAACGGGAATGTATAATTATCACTTCAACTGGTAGTAAATTCTTTCTATGTATTTTTTCAACGAAACAACGCAAGAACTTTCATATCAATATGCTAAATCTGCATTTAAATACATAATAAATGCAACAAAAACGAACAAGGAAAAAAATCGAAAACTACACTTTAAAATGCGAGACTGAAAAGAAGGGAAGAAAAAATAAATAGTGTCCAGAATAGGTAACACGAGACGCTAAACAAAGGTAACAAAAAACTGGGATGATCAATCTCATATGTTTAAAAAGACAAAACAAAACAAGACAAGACACGCCGGAGAAATTGAAGATCGCAATAGTACAGACTTGGTAAAGGAATTAAAAAAAAATGATAGTTCAATTGAATATCTATTACCAAGTAAGACTAAGATTTAAACAATTTTCCCTGTAATAATTTTATTTCAAATTTGAATGCCACACAGGTTCGAATTTATATGACACTGTGAAACTGTCGTAGTAATATAATTATGAGTTCCATTACATACAAACACATCAATAAGTTATGGATCAGCACAAAAGTTACTCCTCGTTTATGACAGGAATTCCAGCTTGACGGTGGAATTCTGTATAACATTGAACAGAACAAAGATGTGTATTGCATCTTTCACAGCCGAACTGAGTTGTTTTTCTCTTCTTAGCACCTGTCTTGGGACATAATTTACATGAAGATCGTTTTCTGTTTAACTTTACATGTACGTGTGATGCACGAATAACAGGACCATTAACCGCTCTTCTGGTATTACTACGTGAGAAATCACCAATTAGCTGCATTGCTAGATTAACTCGATCTGTCTAAACCTCTTTCGTGCAAGTTCCACTTGCGGACCTTCTTGCATTATAATAAATGCATCAATAATACACAGATCAATAATAAAATGTAACAGATACTTCCACCACTTTTTTGACGGTCTCCCTACTGCATACTTGGTGCGTAGTTTGTCACACACGTCTACCCCTCTAAAATGTTCTTGATAGTTAGTAACAGCGCGGGGCCTTGAAACCTGTAAATTTGTTCCATTTTTCTGTCGCCGGTTCGTTACATCGACCTACAAATATAATTGTTATGTGCATATTCCATTGTAACATGAACAATTTATTTGGTTCGATTGATGTTTGTCTTTCTTCGTACACATTTAATTTAATGAATGAATTTAGTAATCTTCTATTCGAACTGGGAGAAACGAGGAAATATAATAGATCATATAAGTCTCAAGTTAAAAATATTAAAAAAAGACAAATAACAAAACAAGGAAACACGACATAAACATAGACACAACCACATATACATGACAACGATATATAGATGATGTAAAGTGAACTAGTGTGATCTGTAATGTTAAGCACTTTCTGCCTGTTGCAATTTACCCTTCGCATTTTAAATCAAAGGAAGACAATACTGTTAGATTTATGAACCCTTCAAATATGACTGAGCAACAATAAATTACCTCTATCAAGGACTCATTTGTAGCAACTACAGACACAACTTTGCTACCCATCCATACAAATGCCACCATGTCTTCCGTTTGTCGTCCAATAAATTGCCCAGTCGGCATTCTTGGTGGCTTTTTCATATCCTCTGGGAATCCCTATCTGTTACTCCTGATTGTACCACACGCATACATCCCATCGTTTAGTAGACTTCTCATCAAAGGAATAGACGTAAAGTAGCTGTCAAAGTATATATGATGGTTTTTGTTGCGTATAGGTGCCGTAAGCTTTTCCACAACTCGTTGTCCTAAGCCCTTGTTCCTGTAGTTGACTCCATGTTCCTTACCCATGTAAATATCATATTGATGACAATAGCCTGATTTGCTGTCACACCTCATCCAAACCTTAAACCCCCATTTAATGGGTTTAGAGGGTATGTATTGTTTAGCTCCGTAACGTCCACGGTAAGCCACCATAGCCTCGTCAACGGACTGATTTTTGTTTGGCTTGTAGCGATCAGAGAAGTTAGCCATTGATGAGTTGATAAACGGGCGTATCTTATGCAACTTATCACCAACAGGAATCTCTATAGTGTTGTCATTTGCATGGAAATACTGGTTCAGCTTCTCATACCGCTTCACTGGCATTACATCTTTAACTTTAAAGCCTTGATTGCATAGGAATTTGTTTCCTGACCAGTAAAACTTGTAGTCTGGGACATTGTTTATTCCCATTATGATTAACATTCCTAAAATGAAATTATATACAATAACTGAAACAAGAATATGTCCAAAAGACATAATGCCTCATCTTGCAATTTTGGACGGACGGAGGAACGGACGAACGGGCGGACAAACAGACCCGAACACTTTATGCACCCCTATTTTCGTAGATGGGGGATCATTGGGCATAAGAATGATGAATATTGCGGCCTTAGTCTACTCTATTATAAATAGAATTCTTGATTCGCGTCATTGGGCGTCATTAGAAATACGTGAATATTATTATACATGTAGATCTATGTATAGAAGAAGAAGAAGAATATATACGTTTGACATGGCATGAAGATGGTTTTCTTTTTATTTAGAATATAAGACAAAGAGGATATTATAACGAAAGTCAAACATTGGGGAGAGAAAAAAATATCATTGAAGTTTCACTGACATTTTTAGTCTTAGATACAAAAAAAAAACAAAAAAAAACACAGTTAGAAAAATATAATGGGGATATTTATTATTTTTTTTACTGCACACAAGTCCCTGCAAAACACACACACAAAATCCGAGAAACACCACAAAACCTCACACGAACATAGAACTGTATTATATTACATGTATTGTTTTTGTGAGACGATATTGGATTTTTGTTCCCGGTACTTAACATTAACTAAACAGGTGCCCCATAACCAAAATAGTTGTGACGTCACAAAATTGACGTCCTTGACTTGATTTTTGTTTGGAGTGCGCGTTCATGGTTTTTGTATTTTAAACGTGGTTTATTTTGTTTTTGTACGAAGTTTTTTTTTTTAAATCTAGTTGATAATACAATAATATATGTTTATTTATAACTTTATTGGATTCATTACAATCTTACGGTAAGTTCTTTTTTTATTTAAATATAGGTCAAATTTGTTTGTTTTGATTTTTGCAAGCACCTGCAACCCATTGTTTTTTTGTTTGTCTGACAAATATTCAGGAATATTCTAAAAACTAAATACACTTCTTTCAACAGAAAATAAATGTTAATCAGTTAATAAGGACATGATTTGCTATTAAAGTGTACCTATAAATGCAGATATCTCCTGTCGAGAAGTGTCTTTCCATTTTGGATCAGGGCCTTTTTGCATTGCGTAGAGGTTGGTTTCTGCTACTAGTTTTTCAATCATGTTTTCGTCAAAAAATAATTTGAAATAATAAATTTCTCTGGCATTTCTGTTAAGGCTGTGATTTGGACCTGTGTCTGCAATAAAGGGGTCAATGTCAACTTCATTTCGAGTGTCTTGCCAGTCTAAGTTTGTATTTTGTTCGTCGTTCATGTTGTCTTGCTCTTCCAGTTCCAACTGCTCATCAGCACCTTCAATGTCTTGCTCATCATCTGATGCTGCTGGGGTATAATAAGAAGATTCAGTACCATCAGATTCAGCCCCACCGTCATCATCTGATTCACCTAAGTCCTGGTCTAATTCCAACTCGTCGTCGGATGAAAACTCCTCCGAATCAGACATTAAATCTATCAGACAATTTTACCAGCCAGCGGACATTACATATGTTTGTCGTCTGCTTTTTATTGCGATAAAACTATTCTTTAAAATAATTATTTTGTTTTAATTTTATTTTCAAATTACTTGGCATAATTTATTTGCTAAAAACCAGGCAATTAAACACAGATCCCATTTAATAATAGGCTCTAATGCAAGATGTGTAGAAATGTGTAGCTGCGTGGCAAAGGGGTATGTGTCAAAATGTGTAATTGCGGGGCAATGGGGTATGTGTAAAAATGTGTAGTTGCGTGGCAAGGTATTAATATGCTAACACCTAACCCTAATTGTGTTTTATACTAACCCTAACCCTAATTATACGTTTTGCACTAACCCTAGCCCTAATTGTAAGTTTTTGTACTAACCCTTATCATAAATGTATTTTTTGTACTAACCCTTACTACTTATTTAATTATATGTTTAACACTAACCCTTACCCTAATTGTACGTTTTTGTACTAACCTTTATCATAAATGTATTTTTTGAACTAACCCCTACCACTTATTTTGTGATTTCATCGTCTATAAGCCTAATTGTATAATTTTGTACTAACCCTAATCCTAAATGTATCTGTATATGCCAACCCCTAACTATAACTGCGTGTTTTATACTTACCCTAATCTAAATTATATGTTTTACACTGACCTTAACCCTAATTGTATGTTTTTATACTAACCCTTACTATAAATGTATCTTTTTGGTCCACTCCCGACCCCTAACTTTGTGTTTTCACAGACCCTAACCGTAACCCTAATTCTACGTTTTTGTACTAACCTTTACCTGAAATGTATCTCTTTGTATTAATCCCTACCGTTTATTTTGTGTTTTCATCGACCCTAACCCTAATTGTATGATTTTGTACTAACCCTAACCCTAAGTGTATCTTAATATGCTAACCATTAATCCTAATTGTATGTTTTATACTAACCCTAACACTAATTATACGTTTTACACTAACCCTTACCCTAATTGTATGATATTTTACTAACCCTTACACTAAGTGTATCTTAATATGCTAACCCCTATGCCTAATTGTGTGTTTTAGTTTTATACTAAACCTAACCCTTATTATATGTTTTACACTAACCCTACTTTAATTGTACATTTTTGTTTTGTACTAACCCTCACCACCTATTTTGTGTTTTCATCGACTATAACCCTAATTGTATGATTTTGTACTAACCCTAACCCTAAGTGTATCTTAATATGCTAACCATTAACCCCAATTGTGTGTTTTATACTAACCCTAACACTAATTATACGTTTTACACTAACCTTTACCCTAATTGTATGATATTTTACTAACCCTTACCCTAAGTGTATCTTAATATGCTAACCCATAAGCCTAATTGTGTGTTTTAGTTTTATACTAAACCTAACCCTTATTATATGTTTTACACTAACCCTACTTTAATTGTACATTCTTGTTTTGTACTAACCCTCACCACCTATTTTGTGTTTTCATTACTAACCCTGACCCTAATTATATGTTTTACACTAACCCTAACCCTAATTTTATACTTTTGTACTAACCTTTACTTTTTGGTCTAACCCCTACCACTAACTTTGTGTTTTCACAGACCCTAACCGTAACCCTAATTCTACGTTTTTGTACAAACCTTTACCTGAAATGTTTCTTTTTGGTCCAACCCCTACCTCTAATTTTGTGTTTTCATCGACCTTAACCCTAAGTGTATGGTTTTGTACTAACCCTAACCCTAAGTGTATCATAATATGCTGATGTATGATTTTGTACTAACCCTTACACTAGGTGTATCTTAATATGCCAACACCTAACCCTAATTGTGTTTTATACTAACCCTAACCCTAATTATACGTTTTGCACTAACCCTAACCCTAATTGTAAGGTTTTGTACTAACCCTTATCATAAATGTATTTTTTGTACTAACCCTTACTACTTATTTTGTGTTTTCATCGACTTTAACCCTAATTATGTATTTTTGTACTAACCCTAACCCTAAATGTATCTTTTTATGCTAACCCCCTAACCCTAACTGTGTGTTTAATAATAACCCCAACCCTAATTATGTTTAACACTAACCCCAACCCTAATTGTATGTTTTTGTACTAACCCTTACCATACATGTATCTTTTTGGTCCTACCCCTACCCCTAACTTTGTGTTTTCACAGACCCTTACCGTAACCCTAATTGTACGTTTTTGTACTAACCTTTACCTGAAATGTATCTCTTTGTACTTACCCCTACCCCTTGTTTTGTGTTTTCATCGACCCTAATCCTAATTATATGATTGTCTTACTAGCCCTTACCCTAAATGTATCTTAATATGCTAACACCTAACCCTAATTGTCAGTTTTATACAAACCTTAACCCTAGTTTTATGTTTTACACTAACCCTAACCCCAATTGTTACTTAATATGCTAACCTTTAACTAACCCTAATTGTGTGGTTTATACTAAACCTAACCCTAATTATGTGTTTTACACTTACCCTACCAAAATTGTGCATTTTTTGTACTAATCCTTATCATAAATGCATTATTTGTACAAACCCCTACCTCTTATGTTGCGTTTTCTTTGACTATAACCCTAATTGTGTGATTTTGTACTAACCCTAACCCTACGTGTATCTTTATATGCTAACTCCTACCCCTAATTATATGTTTAACACTAACCCTTACCCTAATTATACGCTTTTGTACTAACCTTTACTTTTTGGTCCAACACCTACCCCTAACTTTGTGTTTTAACAGACCCGAACTGTAACCCTTATTGTAAATTTTTGTACTAACCTTTACCTGAAATGTATCTCTTTGTACTAATCCCTACCATTTATTTTGTGTTTTCATCGACCCTTACCCTAATTGTATGATTTTGTATTAACCCTAACCCTAAGTGTATCTTAATATGCTTATCCCTAACCCTAATTGTGTGTTTTATTCTAAACCTAACCCTAATTGTGTGTTTTATTCTAAACCTAACCCTAATTATATGTTTTACACTAACCCTAACCCTAATTGTATAATTTTGTACTAACCCTAACCCTAAAGGTATTTTTATATGCTAACTCCTAATATATATTTATTCCTGATATATATATTTATTATATTTATTCCTGATATATATCCTAAAGAATTAACCCTAAATAAAGCAAACTCAACCGACAGTAGATGTCCATTTCTAGATTTGGACTTATGCATTATCAATGGTAGATTACACACTAAAGTATATGATAAACGGGATGACTTTTCATTCCCAATAGTTAATTTTCCGTTTCTTGAAGGAGACGTACCATTAGCTCCAGCTTACGGGGTATACATTTCACAATTAGTCAGGTATGCTCGCATTTGCAGTGATGTGTCTGATTTAAATGATAAAAACCGTTTTATTACAGAAAAATTGCTAAAACAAGGTTACCGTTACCACAAATTAGTCAAATCTTTTACAAAATTTGCACATAAATATGGACATCTCATCGAAAAAATTGATTGTACACGTAGATTTCTGATTGTTAAAGGAATATCTCATCCTGACTTTTATAGCAATGTAGTTTATAAAGCACAAAAATTCAAAAACAACCTTATGGAAATTAAAAACTGGCTTAAAAACCTTTTGAAAAAAGGATACGAATTCAATGTTTTAGTAAAATCTTTGCATTTGGTATGTTTTGGCAGAAATATTGATAGCTTGATAGTAACTTTAAAACGTTAAATTTTCACTTTGTATCCACTGTATTATTTATAAGCACCACAGCGATCAAGTATGTCGATTCTGTATGGTGATACAACTCTTAATCATTCATTGTTTTGACGTGGGGTGTCGGATTTAGAACTGATGTATTTGATTCTTTTACATCAATCGATAAATGTTTCTTAGCTAGTTGTCAGTAACTTCGAGTGTTCTCAAGAGAGTTCCTCCTTGTCTTGTTGTTTTCGTACAGTATTTTGTCTTAGGTTCTCTCTTGTTGAATTGAACTTTTGTCGATTGAGTTTTACAGTGTGTTTTATATGTAGCTTTGTGCAACCTTATCAATAGGGGGAAGGTTGGATCCAAAAAACTAGTTAAACACCGCCACATTTTATATGTGCCTGTCCTAAGCCAGGAAACTTTGCCAAAGCCTTTGTTTGTCCTTGTCATTCTATGTTTACTGTTTTATGTCAAGAATTGAGTCTTTCGTTGATGATTTAGGGATTGGTTTTGATACTTTTGTATTGTATTATAAGTCTTGGGCCAATGCAAGACGGAAAGCAGTGACCTATGGTCATGTTGAAGACTGCTTGCTGTTTTCCGTTGTGATTTTTTTAATTGCTGTTTGTTTATGTTTGTTGTGTCGCGTACACTTATTCCACATCTCAATATCGTATATCCTAACCCTAACTGTGTGTTTTATACTAACCCTTACCCTAATTATATGTTTTAAACTTACCCTCACCCTAATTGTATGTTTTTCTACTAACCCTTACCATAAATGTATCTTTTTGGTCCAACCCCTACCCTAAGTTAAAATTCAGCATTACTGTCAGCTAGTAAAAATAAAAGGACAATTAGGCTAACTTGATCATTTTAAAAATTTAAAAGATTAAGATAGAATTTGGTCAAACATTTTGATTTTGTACTCATGCATGACATGTACATACAGTCCTGTACAGTTAATAATATCATTGTATGGTATGAAATCCTTTTCATTACTGCTAAGATAACCAAGTAATACACCTGATAATACATGTAAATAATATGAAATTTGTACATGTACAGATATTAGGCCAAACATTATGAATTAGTTAATATAATATAATATTATAACTTGAAATATTGGGACAAAAATGTTTTATTTCATCTTGTTTACATCTTAAACTTATGTCTTACATATGTCTTTTTGATTACATTGCATTGTTAATTCATGAGCTTTATCCAATAAACTGATTGATTGATTGATAATATTAAAGTGGAATAATTGCTGCAACTTTAGGACATGTGAAATTGCAAGACTATTACATGTATTGATCATTATTGTAGATAAAAAATACATTATTGTAAGCTGATATTTATTTCTAAAACATTATTTATTTGCAAAATATTAATTTAGATGTGGATTTATATGTGAATTGTGTCCTACATTGTATGTTTAATATATGTGTATTAGCAAGTAAAGTATAAATATTTTTCTCTTTCAGACAAAGAGACATATAAAGCTAAAAGTTGATAAGTCATCAAGATATGAATAAATGCTGACTGTGCATATAGAATTCTTACAATACTGAAACATGTGGAATACAAGTGGATATATCTAGCATCAAAATAGTGTTGCTTTATTCTTCCAACTAAGGAGTCCAAAAGTCTATAGAAATTATGAAAATTTGTTTTGAGCAGCTACAAAATATATAAACATCCTAGGATGATGTGAAAAAGATTGAGTAAAAATCATGAATGGTGTGTAAAGGAATGAGTTCAGTGGTGAATTTAATATCAAGTGAAATATTAAATAATAAATTTGGTATAAGAACTTTTATTGTTTGTTACTCTAAATATTTTCTATTGTTGATGGATCCACAAAACATCATATCAAGGCAGATACAGAACAGAACAATACATTAATGAAGAAAGTCCTGTCAGGACCCATATTGGACATACAAACATAATAGTTGACTAGACACACAAAGAAAAAGAAAACACAAACAAAGTGAAAATGCAAACTACCATATGAACAGCTCAAGTGCAAGAAAGAATAAAATCACATAATTTCAATTTATTTGCCAAATGAAGTCTATTAAAAAATGATAAAAGACTAATAAAAGTTGAAAGCTGTAAATGCTCCATAAGTTTTTTTTATTTAATAAGATTTTGTGGCATGCATATTTACTCAATCCACTGTAACAAAGTATTTTATAAATCCTTTCAATTCATCATAGTACAATCATCTTAAAACTATACACTCAAAAATTATGTAACATTTACAGTGTAAATATTCCATTTTGCAATTTTCATTTACCACATTTTAAATTGGCACATCATTTTCATGACTGTCAGCATAAAAAAATCATGTTGTTTTCCTCAGCAGCCAAAAAGCAACCAGTCAACTTTTGACTATTAATTACTCACATTTATTCAAAGGTCTGTGATACACTGTACTTATACAATTTGTATGGTTATATATATATTTGATGCAATTTATGTTCTTGTTTAATCTTCTGACAAGCAAAAATTTGGGCTTGTAAGGGCAACATAACTTAAATTTTTCATTTTTTATCTAACAAACATAATAATATGCTAACCAATAAATTAACTAGATTATTTTCCTTGAATTATTCTTTGTCTATAACTCTATAGTAATTTGATTTAAAAAAAAAACATTATAAACTAAATGCAGTTTATAAAAATAAAATAGACTTGGGGCAACTTCTTGGCAGTTTTTTTCGGGAGTTTTTTTTACAAAGAAATAGAAGTTCTAATCGGAATCTTGAATGATTCACCACTATTCAGACATAGAATGATCATACATGTACTGCCACTGTATACCAAGAATTTGTCTTTTTCTTTTGGTTTATATATCAGACAAATCCCTGCATTTTAGTTGCACGGCACATGATTATTGCATAGTTTTTATAGGTGCAAGTCACACAAATATTGCCAAAATGTGGATAAAAACATAAATTATAGATATTAAATTGTACAAAAACAATTACATTTAATAAAAGGACATCGTAAAATGAAAAGAAGAAAGAAAACTGTCAACAAAATTGGACAAAATTTTGAAAAAGTCGGCGACGTTGGTTTCGGTTTCATAACAGTTTGTATAAGGAAGGTTTGGCATAACTTTATTTATTCATCCGCTCAAATATTTTATGCTAATAAAAACTTGACATTATAAACAAAACAGTACTTGACAAGTAATCGCCGGGGTAAAGCGTACGACGTTTTTTTTATATTTTGTATGACATGACAAAATACCCTTGGCTTGAGTTAACTCCCTTATGACGTCACCTGAGTGTTTGACGTTAACGGCGATGACAAATCACGGCGTATATGCCATCTTTAGATGAAAATTCCAAGCTTTTAGGAATAGTCTTCGAAAATAAAACCTACATGGTCGAATTCAGAAAATTATGTAGTTTTCAAAAAGTTCTGGCCGATTAATCAAATGCATACATTTTGAACAAAAAGTAATGATTAATTCGCAAAGAAATGCTCATTTTCCATTCTCCTCAACAATTATCTAATATTAAAAATATTTCCGACCAGATTTTAGCAACCGGCCAGAACTTTTCAAATACTAGGCAGTTTCCTCCAACTCGGTGCCAAATTTCAAAAAAATCCGTCCAGTGTAAAAGGTTGGAAAATAGCCTTTAACGAATTTACATTAAGTTACCCCTTTTGTCGGTCACGTGACACCTTGATGTTTCCGAAAAATAAAAAATAGCAGAAACAAAAGTGAAACCAAAGGACATTTCAATATTTTTATTCAAAGTTGTATCTGACAATCATTATGCCGAAAATATCCGCTTCAAAGAATACTTTCATTGAACATCGATTTAGTAAAAAATATCGCGGAACTCCATTAACATACCCGCGTTACCCTACCAAAATTGTACATTTTTGTACTAACCCTTATCATAAATGCATTATTTGTACTAACCCCTACCTCTTATGTTGTGATTTCATCGACTATAACCCTAATTGTGTGATTTTGTACTAACCCTAACCCTAAGTGTATCTTTATATGCTAACTCCTAATCCTAACTGTGTTTTTTATACTAACCCTTACCCTAATTATATGTTTTAAACTTACCCTACCCCTAATTGAATGTTTTTGTACAAACCCATACCATAAATCTATCTTTTTGGTCCAACCCCTACCACTAACTTTGTGTTTTCACAAACTCTTACCACAATCCTAATTGTACGTTTTTGTACTAACCCTGACCTGAATGTATCTCTTTGAACTAACACCTACCCTTAATTTTGTGTTTTCATCAAGCCCAACCGTAATTGTATGATTTTGAACTAACCATTACCCTAAGTGTATGTTAATATGCTAACCCCTAACCCTAATGTGTGTTTTATACTAACCCTAACCCTAATTTCATGTTTTACACTAACCCTAACACTAATTGTACGTTTTTGTACTAACCTTTATCATAAATGTATTTTTTGTACTAACCCATACTAATTATTTTGTGTTTTCATCGACTATAAGCCTAATTGTATAATTTTGTAATAACCCTAACCCTAAGTTTATCTTTACATGCTAACCCCCTAACCCCAACTGTGTGTTTTATACTAACCCTAACCCTAATTATATGTTTAACACTAACCCTTACCCTAATTGTACGTTTTTGCACTAACCTTTATCATAAATGTATTTTTTGTACAAACCCCTACCACTTATTTTGTGATTTCATCGTCTATAAGCCTAATTGTATAATTTTGTACTAACCCTAATCCTAAATGTATCTGTATATGCCAACCCCTAACTATAACTGTGTTTTATACTAACCCTAACCTAAATTATATGTTTTACACTGACCTTAACCCTAATTGTATGTTTTTATACTAACCCTTACTATAAATGTATCTTTTTGGTCCAGTCCCAACCCCTAACTTTGTGTTTTCACAGACCCTAACCGTAACCCTAATTCTACGTTTTTGTACTAACCTTTACCTGAAATGTATCTCTTTGTACTAATCCCTACCGTTTATTTTGTGTTTTCATCGACCCTAACCCTAATTTTATGATTTTGTACTAACCCTAACCCTAAGTGTATCTTAATATGCTTACCATTAATCCTAATTGTGTGTTTTATACTAACCCTAATTCAAATTATACGTTTTACACTAACCCTTACCCTAATTGTATGATATTTTACTAACCTTAACCCTAAGTGTATCTTAATATGCTAACCCCTAACCCTAATTGTGTGTTTTATACTAAACCTAACCCTTATTATATGTTTTACACTAACCCTACTTTAATTGTACATTTTTGTTTTGTACTAACCCCTACCACCTATTTTGTTTTTTCATCTACTATAACCCTAATTGTATGATTTTGTACTAAACCTTACCCTAGGTGTATCTTAATATGCTTACCCCTAACCCTCACTGTGTGTTTTATACTAACCCTAACCCTAATTATATGTTTTACACTAACCCTAACCCTAATTTTATGCTTTTGTACTAACCTTTACCTGAAATGTATCTCTTTGTACTAATCCCTACCGTTTATTTTGTGTTTTCATCGACCCTAACCCTAATTGTATGATTTTGTACTAATCCTAACCCTAAGTGTATCTGAACATGCTAACCATTAACCCTAATTGTGTGTTTTATACTAACCCTAATTCAAATTATACGTTTTACACTAACCCTTACCCTTATTGTATGATATTTTACTACCCCTAACCCTAAGTGTATCTTAATATGCTAACCCCTAACCCTAATTGTGTGTTTTATACTAACCCTAACCCTAATTTTATGTTTTACACTAACTGTAACCCTTATTGTACGTTTTTGTACTATCGTTTACCTGAACTGTATCTCTTTGTACTAACCCCTACCCCTTATTTTGTGTTTTCATTGAACCTAACCCAAATTGTATGATTAAACCAAATTGTATGATTTTGTACTAAACCGAACCCCAAGTGTATCTTAATACGCTAACCCCCAACCCTAATTGTGTTTTTTATACTAAACCTAACCCTAATTATATGTTTTACACTAACCCTACCTTAATTGTAAATTTTTGTTTTGTACTAACCCCTACCACCTATTTTGTGTTTTCATTGACTATAACCCTAATTGTATGATTTTGTACTAACCCTTACCCTAAGTGTATCGTAATATGCTAACCCCTAACCCTAACTGTGTTTTTTTATACTAACCTTAACCCTAATTATATGTTTTACACTAACCCTAACCCTAATTGTAATGCTTTTGTACTAACCTTTACTTTTTGGTCCCACCCCTACCCCTAACTTTGTGTTTTAACAAACCCGAACTGTAACCCTAATTGTAAATTTTTGTACTAAACTTTACCTGAAATGTATCTCTTTTACCAATCCCTACCGTTAATTTTGTGTTTTCATCGACCCTTACCCTAATTGTATGATTTTGTACTAACCCTAACCCTAAGTGTATCTTAATATGCTTATTCCTAACCCTAATTGTGTGTTTTATTCTAAACCTAACCCTAATTGTGTGTTTTATTCTAAACCTAACCCTAATTATATGTTTTACACTAACCCTAACCCTAATTGTATAATTTTGTACTAACCCTAACCCTAAATGTATTTTTATATGCTAACTCCTAACCCTAACTGTGTGTTTTATACTAACCCTTAGCCTAATTATATGTTTGAAACTTACCCTAACCCTAATTGTATGTTTTTGTACTAATCCTTACCATAAATGTATCTTTTTGGTCCAACCCCTACCCCTAATTTTGTGTTTTGATCGATCTTAACCCTAATTGTATGATTTTGTACTAACCTTAACCCTAAGTGAATCTTAATATGCTAATGTATGATTTTGTACTAACCCTTACCCTAAGTGTATCTTAATATGCTAACCCCTAACCCTATTTGTGTGTTTTATACTAACCCTAACCCTAATTTTATGTTTTACACTAACCGTAACCCTTATTGTACGTTTTTGTACTATCGTTTACCTGAACTGTATCTCTTTGTACTAACCCCTACCCCTTTTTTTGTGTTTTCATTGAACCTAACCCTAATTGTATGATTTTGTACTAAACCTAACCCGAAGTGTATCTTAATATGCTAACCCCCAATCCTAATTGTGTTTTTTATACTAAACCTAACCCTAATTATACGTTTTACACTAACCCTACCTTAATTGTAAATTTTTGTTTTGTACTAACCCCTACCACCTATTTTGTGTTTTCATCGACTATAACCCTAATTGTATGATTTTGTACTAACCCTTACCCTAAGTGTATCTTAATATGCTAACCCCTAACCCTAACTGTGTTTTTTATACTAACCTTAACCCTAATTATATGTTTTACACTAACCCTAACCCTAATTTTATGCTTCTGTACTAACCTTTACTTTTTGGTCCCACCCCTACCCCTAACTTTGTGTTTTAACAAACCCGAACCGTAACCCTAATTGTAAATTTTTGTACTAACCTTTACCTGACATGTATCTCTTTTTACCAATCTCTACCGTTTATTTTGTGTTTTCATCGACCCTTACCCTAATTGTATGATTTTGTACTAACCCTAAACCTAAATGTATTTTTATATGCTAACTCCTAACCCTAACTGTGTGTTTTATACTAACCCTTAGCCTAATTATATGTTTGAAGCTTACCCTAACCCTAATTGTATGTTTTTGTACTAATCCTTACCATAAATGTATCTTTTTGGTCCAACCCCTACCCCTAATTTTGTGTTTTCATCGACCTTAACCCTAATTGTATGATTTTGTACTAACCTTAACCCTAAGTGTATCTTAATATGCTAATGTATGACTTTGTACTAAACCTTACCCTAAGTGTATCTTAATATGCTAGCCCCTAACCCTAATTGTGTGTTTTATACTAACCCTAACCCTAATTATACGTTTTACACTAACCCTAACCCTAATTGTAAGTTTTTGTACTAACCCTTATCATAAATGTAGTTTTTGTACTAACCCCTACCACTTATTTTGTGTTTTCATCGACTTTAACCCTAATTATATATTTTTGTACTAACCCTAACCCTAAATGTATCTTTTTATGCTAAGCCCCTAACCCTAACTGTGTGTTTTATAATAACCCTAACCCTAATTATGTTTAACACTAACCCCAACCCTAATTGTATGTTTTTGTACTAATCCTTACCATAAATGTATCTTTTTGGTTAAACCCCTACCCCTAATTTTGTGTTTTCATCGACCTTAACCCTAATTGTATGATTTTGTACTAACCTTAACCCTAAGTGTATCTTAATATGCTAATGTATAATTTTGTACTAACCCTTACCCTAAGTGTATCTTAATATGCTAGCCCCTAACCCTAATTGTGTGTTTTATACTAACCCTAACCCTAATTATACGTTTTACACTAACCCTAACCCTAATTGTAAGTTTTTGTACTAACCCTTATCATAAATGTAGGTTTTGTACTAACCCCTACCACTTATTTTGTGTTTTCATCGACTTTAACCCTAATTATATATTTTTGTACTAACCCTAACCCTAAATGTATCTTTTTATGCTAACCCCCTAACCCTAACTGTGTGATTTATAATAACCCTAACCCTAATTATGTTTAACACTAACCCCAACCCTAATTGTATGTTTTTGTACTAACCCTTACCATACATGTATCTTTTTGGTCCTACCCCTACCCCTAACTTTGTGTTTTCACAGACCCTTACCGTAACCCTAATTGTACGTTTTTGTACTAACCTTTACCTGAAATGTATCTCTTTGTACTTACCCCTACCCCTTTTTTGTGTTTACATCGACCCTAATCCTAATTATATGATTTTCTGACTAGCCCTAACCCTAAATGTATCTTAATATGCTAACACCTAACCCTAATTGTCAGTTTTATACAAACCTTAACCCTAGTTTTATGTTTTACACTCACCCTAACCCCAATTGTTACTTAATATGCTAACCCTTAACCCTAATTGTGTGTTTTATACTAAACCTAACCCTAATTATATGTTTTACACTTACCTTACCAAAATTGTACATTTTTTGTACTAACCCTTATCATAAATGCATTATTTGTACTAACCCCTACCTCTTATGTTGTGTTTTCATCGACTATAACCCTAATTGTTTGATTTTGTACTAACCCTTACCCTAAGTGTATCTTAATATGCTAACCCCTAACCCTAACTGTGTTTTTATACTAACCTTAACCCTAATTATATGTTTTACACTAACCCTAACCCTAATTTTATGCTTTTGTACTAACCTTTACTTTTTGGTCCCACCCATACCCCTAACTTTGTGTTTTAACAAACCCGAACCGTAACCCTAATTGTAAATTTTTGTACTAACCATTACCTGAAATGTATCTCTTTTTACCAATCTCTACCGTTTATTTTGTGTTTTCATCGACCCTTACCCTAATTGTATGATTTTGTACTAACCCTAACCCTAAGTGTATCTTAATATGCTTATTCCTAACCCTAATTGTGTGTTTTATTCTAAACCTAACCCTAATTGTGTGTTTTATTCTAAACCTAACCCTAATTATATGTTTTACACTAACCCTAACCCTAATTGTATAATTTTGTACTAACCCTAACCCTAAATGTATTTTTATATGCTAACTCCTAACCCTAACTGTGTGTTTTATACTAACCCTTAGCCTAATTATATGTTTGAAACTTACCCTAACCCTAATTGTATGTTTTTGTACTAATCCTTACGATAAATGTATCTTTTTGGTCCAACCCCTACCCCTAATTTTGTGTTTTCATCGACCTTAACCCTAATTGTATGATTTTGTACTAACCTTAACCCTAAGTGTATCTTAATATGCTAATGTATGATTATGTACTAACCCTTACCCTAAGTGTATCTTAATATGCTAGCCCCTAACCCTAACTGTGTGTTTTATAATAACCCTAACCCTAATTATACGTTTTACACTAACCCTAACCCTAATTGTATGTTTTTGTACTAACCCTTACCATACATGTATCTTTTTGGTCCTACCCCTACCCCTAACTTTGTGTTTTCACAGACCCTTACCGTAACCCTAATTGTACGTTTTTGTACTAACCTTTACCTGAAATGTATCTCTTTGTACTTACCCCTACCCCTTTTTTTGTGTTTACATTGACCCTAATCCTAATTATATGATTTTCTGACTAGCCCTAACCCTAAATGTATCTTAATATGCTAACACCTAACCCTAATTGTCAGTTTTATACAAACCTTAACCCTAGTTTTATGTTTTACACTAACCCTAACCCCAATTGTTACTTAATATGCTAACCCTTAATCCTAATTGTGTGTTTTATACTAAACCTAACCCTAATTATATGTTTTACACTTACCCTACCAAAATTGTACATTTTTTGTACTAACCCTTATCATAAATGCATTATTTGTACTAACCCCTACCTCTTATGTTGTGTTTTCATCGACTATAACCCTAATTGTATGATTTTGTACTAACCTTAACCCTAAGTGTATCTTAATATGCTAATGTATGACTTTGTACTAAACCTTACCCTAAGTGTATCTTAATATGCTAGCCCCTAACCCTAATTGTGTGTTTTATACTAACCCTAACCCTAATTATACGTTTTACACTAACCCTAACCCTAATTGTAAGTTTTTGTACTAACCCTTATCATAAATGTAGTTTTTGTACTAACCCCTACCACTTATTTTGTGTTTTCATCGACTTTAACCCTAATTATATATTTTTGTACTAACCCTAACCCTAAATGTATCTTTTTATGCTAAGCCCCTAACCCTAACTGTGTGTTTTATAATAACCCTAACCCTAATTATGTTTAACACTAACCCCAACCCTAATTGTATGTTTTTGTACTAATCCTTACCATAAATGTATCTTTTTGGTTAAACCCCTACCCCTAATTTTGTGTTTTCATCGACCTTAACCCTAATTGTATGATTTTGTACTAACCTTAACCCTAAGTGTATCTTAATATGCTAATGTATAATTTTGTACTAACCCTTACCCTAAGTGTATCTTAATATGCTAGCCCCTAACCCTAATTGTGTGTTTTATACTAACCCTAACCCTAATTATACGTTTTACACTAACCCTAACCCTAATTGTAAGTTTTTGTACTAACCCTTATCATAAATGTAGGTTTTGTACTAACCCCTACCACTTATTTTGTGTTTTCATCGACTTTAACCCTAATTATATATTTTTGTACTAACCCTAACCCTAAATGTATCTTTTTATGCTAACCCCCTAACCCTAACTGTGTGATTTATAATAACCCTAACCCTAATTATGTTTAACACTAACCCCAACCCTAATTGTATGTTTTTGTACTAACCCTTACCATACATGTATCTTTTTGGTCCTACCCCTACCCCTAACTTTGTGTTTTCACAGACCCTTACCGTAACCCTAATTGTACGTTTTTGTACTAACCTTTACCTGAAATGTATCTCTTTGTACTTACCCCTACCCCTTTTTTGTGTTTACATCGACCCTAATCCTAATTATATGATTTTCTGACTAGCCCTAACCCTAAATGTATCTTAATATGCTAACACCTAACCCTAATTGTCAGTTTTATACAAACCTTAACCCTAGTTTTATGTTTTACACTCACCCTAACCCCAATTGTTACTTAATATGCTAACCCTTAACCCTAATTGTGTGTTTTATACTAAACCTAACCCTAATTATATGTTTTACACTTACCTTACCAAAATTGTACATTTTTTGTACTAACCCTTATCATAAATGCATTATTTGTACTAACCCCTACCTCTTATGTTGTGTTTTCATCGACTATAACCCTAATTGTTTGATTTTGTACTAACCCTTACCCTAAGTGTATCTTAATATGCTAACCCCTAACCCTAACTGTGTTTTTATACTAACCTTAACCCTAATTATATGTTTTACACTAACCCTAACCCTAATTTTATGCTTTTGTACTAACCTTTACTTTTTGGTCCCACCCATACCCCTAACTTTGTGTTTTAACAAACCCGAACCGTAACCCTAATTGTAAATTTTTGTACTAACCATTACCTGAAATGTATCTCTTTTTACCAATCTCTACCGTTTATTTTGTGTTTTCATCGACCCTTACCCTAATTGTATGATTTTGTACTAACCCTAACCCTAAGTGTATCTTAATATGCTTATTCCTAACCCTAATTGTGTGTTTTATTCTAAACCTAACCCTAATTGTGTGTTTTATTCTAAACCTAACCCTAATTATATGTTTTACACTAACCCTAACCCTAATTGTATAATTTTGTACTAACCCTAACCCTAAATGTATTTTTATATGCTAACTCCTAACCCTAACTGTGTGTTTTATACTAACCCTTAGCCTAATTATATGTTTGAAACTTACCCTAACCCTAATTGTATGTTTTTGTACTAATCCTTACCATAAATGTATCTTTTTGGTCCAACCCCTACCCCTAATTTTGTGTTTTCATCGACCTTAACCCTAATTGTATGATTTTGTACTAACCTTAACCCTAAGTGTATCTTAATATGCTAATGTATGATTATGTACTAACCCTTACCCTAAGTGTATCTTAATATGCTAGCCCCTAACCCTAACTGTGTGTTTTATAATAACCCTAACCCTAATTATACGTTTTACACTAACCCTAACCCTAATTGTATGTTTTTGTACTAACCCTTACCATACATGTATCTTTTTGGTCCTACCCCTACCCCTAACTTTGTGTTTTCACAGACCCTTACCGTAACCCTAATTGTACGTTTTTGTACTAACCTTTACCTGAAATGTATCTCTTTGTACTTACCCCTACCCCTTTTTTTGTGTTTACATTGACCCTAATCCTAATTATATGATTTTCTGACTAGCCCTAACCCTAAATGTATCTTAATATGCTAACACCTAACCCTAATTGTCAGTTTTATACAAACCTTAACCCTAGTTTTATGTTTTACACTAACCCTAACCCCAATTGTTACTTAATATGCTAACCCTTAATCCTAATTGTGTGTTTTATACTAAACCTAACCCTAATTATATGTTTTACACTTACCCTACCAAAATTGTACATTTTTTGTACTAACCCTTATCATAAATGCATTATTTGTACTAACCCCTACCTCTTATGTTGTGTTTTCATCGACTATAACCCTAATTGTGTGATTTTGTACTAACCCTTACCCTAAGTGTATCTTTATATGCTAACTCCTAACCCTAATTATATATTTAACACTAACCCTTACCCTAATTTTATGCTTTTGTACTAACCTTTACTTTTTGGTCCAACCCCTACCCCTAACTTTGTGTTTTAACAGACCCGAACCGTAACCCTAATTGTAAATTTTTGTACTAACCTTTACCTGAAATGTATCTCTTTGTACTAATCCCTGCCATTTATTTTGTAAATTATATGTTTTACACTAACCCTAACCCTAATTATATAATTTTGTACTAACCCTAACCCTAAATGTATTTTTATATGCTAACTCCTAACCCTAACTGTGTGTTTTATACTAACCCTTAGCCTAATTATATGTTTAAAACTTACCCTAACCCTAATTGTATGTTTTTGTACTAATCCTTACCATAAATGTATCTTTTTGGTCCAACCCCTACCCCTAATTTTGTGTTTTCATCGACCTTAACCCTAATTGTATGATTTTGTACTAACCTTAACCCTAAGTGTATCTTAATATGCTAATGTATGACTTTGTACTAAACCTTACCCTAAGTGTATCTTAATATGCTAGCCCCTAACCCTAATTGTGTGTTTTATACTAACCCTAACCCTAATTATACGTTTTACACTAACCCTAACCCTAATTGTAAGTTTTTGTACTAACCCTTATCATAAATGTAGTTTTTGTACTAACCCCTACCACTTATTTTGTGTTTTCATCGACTTTAACCCTAATTATATATTTTTGTACTAACCCTAACCCTAAATGTATCTTTTTATGCTAAGCCCCTAACCCTAACTGTGTGTTTTATAATAACCCTAACCCTAATTATGTTTAACACTAACCCCAACCCTAATTGTATGTTTTTGTACTAATCCTTACCATAAATGTATCTTTTTGGTTAAACCCCTACCCCTAATTTTGTGTTTTCATCGACCTTAACCCTAATTGTATGATTTTGTACTAACCTTAACCCTAAGTGTATCTTAATATGCTAATGTATAATTTTGTACTAACCCTTACCCTAAGTGTATCTTAATATGCTAGCCCCTAACCCTAATTGTGTGTTTTATACTAACCCTAACCCTAATTATACGTTTTACACTAACCCTAACCCTAATTGTAAGTTTTTGTACTAACCCTTATCATAAATGTAGGTTTTGTACTAACCCCTACCACTTATTTTGTGTTTTCATCGACTTTAACCCTAATTATATATTTTTGTACTAACCCTAACCCTAAATGTATCTTTTTATGCTAACCCCCTAACCCTAACTGTGTGATTTATAATAACCCTAACCCTAATTATGTTTAACACTAACCCCAACCCTAATTGTATGTTTTTGTACTAACCCTTACCATACATGTATCTTTTTGGTCCTACCCCTACCCCTAACTTTGTGTTTTCACAGACCCTTACCGTAACCCTAATTGTACGTTTTTGTACTAACCTTTACCTGAAATGTATCTCTTTGTACTTACCCCTACCCCTTTTTTGTGTTTACATCGACCCTAATCCTAATTATATGATTTTCTGACTAGCCCTAACCCTAAATGTATCTTAATATGCTAACACCTAACCCTAATTGTCAGTTTTATACAAACCTTAACCCTAGTTTTATGTTTTACACTCACCCTAACCCCAATTGTTACTTAATATGCTAACCCTTAACCCTAATTGTGTGTTTTATACTAAACCTAACCCTAATTATATGTTTTACACTTACCTTACCAAAATTGTACATTTTTTGTACTAACCCTTATCATAAATGCATTATTTGTACTAACCCCTACCTCTTATGTTGTGTTTTCATCGACTATAACCCTAATTGTTTGATTTTGTACTAACCCTTACCCTAAGTGTATCTTAATATGCTAACCCCTAACCCTAACTGTGTTTTTATACTAACCTTAACCCTAATTATATGTTTTACACTAACCCTAACCCTAATTTTATGCTTTTGTACTAACCTTTACTTTTTCGTCCCACCCATACCCCTAACTTTGTGTTTTAACAAACCCGAACCGTAACCCTAATTGTAAATTTTTGTACTAACCATTACCTGAAATGTATCTCTTTTTACCAATCTCTACCGTTTATTTTGTGTTTTCATCGACCCTTACCCTAATTGTATGATTTTGTACTAACCCTAACCCTAAGTGTATCTTAATATGCTTATTCCTAACCCTAATTGTGTGTTTTATTCTAAACCTAACCCTAATTGTGTGTTTTATTCTAAACCTAACCCTAATTATATGTTTTACACTAACCCTAACCCTAATTGTATAATTTTGTACTAACCCTAACCCTAAATGTATTTTTATATGCTAACTCCTAACCCTAACTGTGTGTTTTATACTAACCCTTAGCCTAATTATATGTTTGAAACTTACCCTAACCCTAATTGTATGTTTTTGTACTAATCCTTACCATAAATGTATCTTTTTGGTCCAACCCCTACCCCTAATTTTGTGTTTTCATCGACCTTAACCCTAATTGTATGATTTTGTACTAACCTTAACCCTAAGTGTATCTTAATATGCTAATGTATGATTATGTACTAACCCTTACCCTAAGTGTATCTTAATATGCTAGCCCCTAACCCTAACTGTGTGTTTTATAATAACCCTAACCCTAATTATACGTTTTACACTAACCCTAACCCTAATTGTATGTTTTTGTACTAACCCTTACCATACATGTATCTTTTTGGTCCTACCCCTACCCCTAACTTTGTGTTTTCACAGACCCTTACCGTAACCCTAATTGTACGTTTTTGTACTAACCTTTACCTGAAATGTATCTCTTTGTACTTACCCCTACCCCTTTTTTTGTGTTTACATTGACCCTAATCCTAATTATATGATTTTCTGACTAGCCCTAACCCTAAATGTATCTTAATATGCTAACACCTAACCCTAATTGTCAGTTTTATACAAACCTTAACCCTAGTTTTATGTTTTACACTAACCCTAACCCCAATTGTTACTTAATATGATAACCCTTAATCCTAATTGTGTGTTTTATACTAAACCTAACCCTAATTATATGTTTTACACTTACCCTACCAAAATTGTACATTTTTTGTACTAACCCTTATCATAAATGCATTATTTGTACTAACCCCTACCTCTTATGTTGTGTTTTCATCGACTATAACCCTAATTGTGTGATTTTGTACTAACCCTTACCCTAAGTGTATCTTTATATGCTAACTCCTAACCCTAATTATATATTTAACACTAACCCTTACCCTAATTTTATGCTTTTGTACTAACCTTTACTTTTTGGTCCAACCCCTACCCCTAACTTTGTGTTTTAACAGACCCGAACCGTAACCCTAATTGTAAATTTTTGTACTAACCTTTACCTGAAATGTATCTCTTTGTACTAATCCCTGCCATTTATTTTGTAAATTATATGTTTTACACTAACCCTAACCCTAATTATATAATTTTGTACTAACCCTAACCCTAAATGTATTTTTATATGCTAACTCCTAACCCTAACTGTGTGTTTTATACTAACCCTTAGCCTAATTATATGTTTAAAACTTACCCTAACCCTAATTGTATGTTTTTGTACTATTTCTTACCATAAATGTATCTTTTTGGTCCAACCCCTACCCCTAATTTTGTGTTTTCATCGACCTTAACCCTAATTGTATGATTTTGTACTAACTTTAACCCTAAGTGTATCTTAATATGCTAATGTATGATTTTGTACTAACCCTTACCCTAAGTGTATCTTAATATGCTAACCCCTAACCCTAATTGTGTGTTTTATAGTAACCCTAACCCTAATTATACGTTTTACACTAACCCTAACCCTAATTGTAAGTTTTTGTACTAACCCTTATCATAAATGTAGTTTTTGTACTAACCCCTACCACTTATTTTGTGTTTTCATCGACTTTAACCCTAATTATATATTTTTGTACTAACCCTAACCCTAAATGTATCTTTTTATGCTAAGCCCCTAACCCTAACTGTGTGTTTATAATAACCCTAACCCTAATTATGTTTAACACTAACCCCAACCCTAATTGTATGTTTTTGTACTAATCCTTACCATAAATGTATCTTTTTGGTTCAACCCCTACCCCTAATTTTGTGTTTTCATCGACCTTAACCCTAATTGTATGATTTTGTACTTACCTTAACCCTAAGTGTATCTTAATATGCTAATGTATAATTTTGTACTAACCCTTACCCTAAGTGTATCTTAATATGCTAGCCCCTAACCCTAATTGTGTGTTTTATACTTACCCTAACCCTAATTATACGTTTTACACTAACCCTAACCCTAATTGTAAGTTTTTGTACTAACCCTTATCATAAATGTAGTTTTTGTACTAACCCCTACCACTTATTTTGTGTTTTCATCGACTTTAACCCTAATTATATATTTTTGTACTAACCCTAACCCTAAATGTATCTTTTTATGCTAACCCCCTAACCCTAACTGTGTGTTTTATAATAACCCTAACCCTAATTATGTTTAACACTAACCCCAACCCTAATTGTATGTTTTTGTACTAACCCTTACCATACATGTATCTTTTTGGTCCTACCCCTACCCCTAACTTTGTGTTTTCACAGACCCTTACCGTAACCCTAATTGTACGTTTTTGTACTAACCTTTACCTGAAATGTATCTCTTTGTACTTACCCCTACCCCTTTTTTTGTGTTTACATCGACCCTAATCCTAATTATATGATTTTCTGACTAGCCCTAACCCTAAATGTATCTTAATATGCTAACACCTAACCCTAATTGTCAGTTTTATACAAACCCTAGTTTTATGTTTTACACTAACCCTAACCCCAATTGTTACTTAATATGCTAACCCTTAACCCTAATTGTGTGTTTTATACTAAACCTAACCCTAATTATATGTTTTACACTTACCTTACCAAAATTGTACATTTTTTGTACTAACCCTTATCATAAATGCATTATTTGTACTAACCCCTACCTCTTATGTTGTGTTTTCATCGACTATAACCCTAATTGTTTGATTTTGTACTAACCCTTACCCTAAGTGTATCTTAATATGCTAACCCCTAACCCTAACTGTGTTTTTATACTAACCTTAACCCTAATTATATGTTTTACACTAACCCTAACCCTAAATTTATGCTTTTGTACTAACCTTTACTTTTTGGTCCCACCCATACCCCTAACTTTGTGTTTTAACAAACCCGAACCGTAACCCTAATTGTAAATTTATGTACTAACCATTACCTGAAATGTATCTCTTTTTACCAATCTCTACCGTTTATTTTGTGTTTTCATCGACCCTTACCCTAATTGTATGATTTTGTACTAACCCTAACCCTAAGTGTATCTTAATATGCTTATTCCTAACCCTAATTGTGTGTTTTATTCTAAACCTAACCCTAATTGTGTGTTTTATTCTAAACCTAACCCTAATTATATGTTTTACACTAACCCTAACCCTAATTGTATAATTTTGTACTAACCCTAACCCTAAATGTATTTTTATATGCTAACTCCTAACCCTAACTGTGTTTTTTATACTAACCCTTAGCCTAATTATATGTTTGAAACTTACCCTAACCCTAATTGTATGTTTTTGTACTAATCCTTACCATAAATGTATCTTTTTGGTCCAACCCCTACCCCTAATTTTGTGTTTTCATCGACCTTAACCCTAATTGTATGATTTTGTACTAACCTTAACCCTAAGTGTATCTTAATATGCTAATGTATGATTATGTACTAACCCTTACCCTAAGTGTATCTTAATATGCTAGCCCCTAACCCTAATTGTGTGTTTTATACTTACCCTAACCCTAATAATACGTTTTACACTAACCCTAACCCTAATTGTAAGTTTTTGTACTAACCCTTATCATAAATGTAGTTTTTGTACTAACCCCTACCACTTATTTTGTGTTTTCATCGACTTTAACCCTAATTATATATTTTTGTACTAACCCTAACCCTAAATGTATCTTTTTATGCTAACCCCCTAACCCTAACTGTGTGTTTTATAATAACCCTAACCCTAATTATGTTTAACACTAACCCCAACCCTAATTGTATGTTTTTGTACTAACCCTTACCATACATGTATCTTTTTGGTCCTACCCCTACCCCTAACTTTGTGTTTTCACAGACCCTTACCGTAACTCTAATTGTACGTTTTTGTACTAACCTTTACCTGAAATGTATCTCTTTGTACTTACCCCTACCCTTTTTTTTGTGTTTACATTGACCCTAATCCTAATTATATGATTTTCTGACTAGCCCTAACCCTAAATGTATCTTAATATGCTAACACCTAACCCTAATTGTCAGTTTTATACAAACCTTAACCCTAGTTTTATGTTTTACACTAACCCTAACCCCAATTGTTACTTAATATGCTAACCCTTAATCCTAATTGTGTGTTTTATACTAAACCTAACCCTAATTATATGTTTTACACTTACCGTACCAAAATTGTACATTTTTTGTACTAACCCTTATCATAAATGCATTATTTGTACTAACCCCTACCTCTTATGTTGTGTTTTCATCGACTATAACCCTAATTGTGTGATTTTGTACTAACCCTTACCCTAAGTGTATCTTTATATGCTAACTCCTAACCCTAATTATATATTTAACACTAACCCTTACCCTAATTTTATGCTTTTGTACTAACCTTTACTTTTTGGTCCAACCCCTACCCCTAACTTTGTGTTTTAACAGACCCGAACCGTAACCCTAATTGTAAATTTTTGTACTAACCTTTACCTGAAATGTATCTCTTTGTACTAATCCCTGCCATTTATTTTGTAAATTATATGTTTTACACTAACCCTAACCCTAATTGTATAATTTTGTACTAACCCTAACCCTAAATGTATTTTTATATGCTAACTCCTAATCCTAACTGTGTGTTTTATACTAACCCTTAGCCTAATTATATGTTTAAAACTTACCCTAACCCTAATTGTATGTTTTTGTACTATTTCTTACCATAAATGTATCTTTTTGGTCCAACCCCTACCCCTAATTTTGTGTTTTCATCGACCTTAACCCTAATTGTATGATTTTGTACTAACTTTAACCCTAAGTGTATCTTAATATGCTAATGTATGATTTTGTACTAACCCTTACCCTAAGTGTATCTTAATATGCTAACCCCTAACCCTAATTGTGTGTTTTATACTAACCCTAACCCTAATTATACGTTTTACACTAACCCTAACCCTAATTGTAAGTTTTTGTACTAACCCTTATCATAAATGTAGTTTTTGTACTAACTCCTACCACTTATTTTGTGTTTTCATCGACTTTAACCCTAATTATATATTTTTGTACTAACCCTAACCCTAAATGTATCTTTTTATGCTAAGCCCCTAACCCTAACTGTGTGTTTTATAATAACCCTAACCCTAATTATGTTTAACACTAACCCCAACCCTAATTGTATGTTTTTGGTACTAATCCTTACCATAAATGTATCTTTTTGGTTCAACCCCTACCCCTAATTTTGTGTTTTCATCGACCTTAACCCTAATTGTATGATTTTGTACTAACCTTAACCCTAAGTGTATCTTAATATGCTAATGTATGATTATGTACTAACCCTTACCCTAAGTGTATCTTAATATGCTAGCCCCTAACCCTAATTGTGTGTTTTATACTTACCCTAACCCTAATTATACGTTTTACACTAACCCTTACCCTAATTGTAAGTTTTTGTACTAACCCTTATCATAAATGTAGTTTTTGTACTAACCCCTACCACTTATTTTGTGTTTTCATCGACTTTAACCCTAATCATATATTTTTGTACTAACCCTAAATGTATCTTTTTATGCTAACCCCCTAACCCTAACTGTGTGTTTTATAATAACCCTAACCCTAATTATGTTTAACACTAACCCCAACCCTAATTGTATGTTTTTGTACTAACCCTTACCATACATGTATCTTTTTGGTCCTACCCCTACCCCTAACTTTGTGTTTTCACAGACCCTTACCGTAACCCTAATTGTACGTTTTTGTACTAACCTTTACCTGAAAGGTATCTCTTTGTACTTACCCCTACCCCTTTTTTGTGTTTACATCGACCCTAATCCTAATTATATGATTTTCTGACTAGCCCTAACCCTAAATGTATCTTAATATGCTAACACCTAACCCTAATTGTCAGTTTTATACAAACCTTAACCCTAGTTTTATGTTTTACACTAACCCTAACCCCAATTGTTACTTAATATGCTAACCCTTAGTCCTAATTGTGTGTTTTATACTAAACCTAACCCCAATTATATGTTTTACACTTACCCTACCAAAATTGTACATTTTTTGTACTAACCCTTATCATAAATGCATTATTTGTACTAACCCCTACCTCTTATGTTGTGTTTTCATCGACTATAACCCTAATTGTGTGATTTTGTACTAACCCTTACCCTAAGTGTATCTTTATATGCTAACTCCTAACCCTAATTATATGTTTTACACTAACCGTAACCCTAATTCTATGCTTTTGTACTAACCTTTACTTTTTGGTCCCACCCCTACCCCTAACTTTGTGTTTTAACAAACCCGAACCGTAACCCTAATTGTAAATTTTTGTACTAACCTTTACCTGAAATGTATCTCTTTTTACCAATCTCTACCGTTTATTTTGTGTTTTCATCGACCCTTACCCTAATTGTATGATTTTGTACTAACCCTAACCCTAAGTGTATCTTAATATGCTTATTCCTAACCCTAATTGTGTGTTTTATTCTAAACCTAACCCTAATTATATGTTTTATACTAACCCTAACCCTAATTGTATAATTTTGTACTAACCCTAACCCTAAATGTATTTTTATATGCTAACTCCTAACCCTAACTGTGTGTTTTATACTAACCCTTAGCCTAATTATATGTTTGAAACTTACCCTAACCCTAATTGTATGTTTTTGTACTAATCCTTACCATAAATGTATCTTTTTGGTCCAACCCCTACCCCTAATTTTGTGTTTTCATCGACCTTAACCCTAATTGTATGATTTTGTACTAACCTTAACCCTAAGTGTATCTTAATATGCTAATGTATAATTTTGTACTAAACCTTACCCTAAGTGTATCTTAATATGCTAGCCCCTAACCCTAATTGTGTGTTTTATACTAACCCTAACCCTAATTATACGTTTTACACTAACCCTAACCCTAATTGTAAGTTTTTGTACTAACCCTTATCATAAATGTAGTTTTTGTACTAACCCCTACCACTTATTTTGTGTTTTCATCGACTTTAACCCTAATTATATATTTTTGTACTAACCCTAACCATAAATGTATCTTTTTATGCTAAGCCCCTAACCCTAACTGTGTGTTTTATAATAACCCTAACCCTAATTATGTTTAACACTAACCCCAACCCTAATTGTATGTTTTTGTACTAATCCTTACCATAAATGTATCTTTTTGGTTCAACCCCTACCCCTAATTTTGTGTTTTCATCGACCTTAACCCTAATTGTATGATTTTGTACTTACCTTAACCCTAAGTGTATCTTAATATGCTAATGTATAATTTTGTACTAACCCTTACCCTAAGTGTATCTTAATATGCTAGCCCCTAACCCTAATTGTGTGTTTTATACTTACCCTAACCCTAATTATACGTTTTACACTAACCCTAACCCTAATTGTAAGTTTTTGTACTAACCCTTATCATAAATGTAGTTTTTGTACTAACCCCTACCACTTATTTTGTGTTTTCATCGACTTTAACCCTAATTATATATTTTTGTACTAACCCTAACCCTAAATGTATCTTTTTATGCTAACCCCCTAACCCTAACTGTGTGTTTTATAATAACCCTAACCCTAATTATGTTTAACACTAACCCCAACCCTAATTGTATGTTTTTGTACTAACCCTTACCATACATGTATCTTTTTGGTCCTACCCCTACCCCTAACTTTGTGTTTTCACAGACCCTTACCGTAACCCTAATTGTACGTTTTTGTACTAACCTTTACATGAAATGTATCTCTTTGTACTTACCCCTACCCCTTTTTTTGTGTTTACATCGACCCTAATCCTAATTATATGATTTTCTGACTAGCCCTAACCCTAAATGTATCTTAATATGCTAACACCTAACCCTAATTGTCAGTTTTATACAAACCCTAGTTTTATGTTTTACACTAACCCTAACCCCGATTGTTACTTAATATGCTAACCCTTAACCCTAATTGTGTGTTTTATACTAAACCTAACCCTAATTATATGTTTTACACTTACCTTACCAAAATTGTACATTTTTTGTACTAACCCTTATCATAAATGCATTATTTGTACTAACCCCTACCTCTTATGTTGTGTTTTCATCGACTATAACCCTAATTGTTTGATTTTGTACTAACCCTTACCCTAAGTGTATCTTAATATGCTAACCCCTAACCCTAACTGTGTTTTTATACTAACCTTAACCCTAATTATATGTTTTACACTAACCCTAACCCTAATTTTATGCTTTTGTACTAACCTTTACTTTTTGGTCCCACCCATACCCCTAACTTTGTGTTTTAACAAACCCGAACCGTAACCCTAATTGTAAATTTATGTACTAACCATTACCTGAAATGTATCTCTTTTTACCAATCTCTACCGTTTATTTTGTGTTTTCATCGACCCTTACCCTAATTGTATGATTTTGTACTAACCCTAACCCTAAGTGTATCTTAATATGCTTATTCCTAACCCTAATTGTGTGTTTTATTCTAAACCTAACCCTAATTATATGTTTTACACTAACCCTAACCCTAATTGTATAATTTTGTACTAACCCTAACCCTAAATGTATTTTTATATGCTAACTCCTAACCCTAACTGTGTTTTTTATACTAACCCTTAGCCTAATTATATGTTTGAAACTTACCCTAACCCTAATTGTATGTTTTTGTACTAATCCTTACCATAAATGTATCTTTTTGGTCCAACCCCTACCCCTAATTTTGTGTTTTCATCGACCTTAACCCTAATTGTATGATTTTGTACTAACCTTAACCCTAAGTGTATCTTAATATGCTAATGTATGATTATGTACTAACCCTTACCCTAAGTGTATCTTAATATGCTAGCCCCTAACCCTAATTGTGTGTTTTATACTTACCCTAACCCTAATAATACGTTTTACACTAACCCTAACCCTAATTGTAAGTTTTTGTACTAACCCTTATCATAAATGTAGTTTTTGTACTAACCCCTACCACTTATTTTGTGTTTTCATCGACTTTAACCCTAATTATATATTTTTGTACTAACCCTAACCCTAAATGTATCTTTTTATGCTAACCCCCTAACCCTAACTGTGTGTTTTATAATAACCCTAACCCTAATTATGTTTAACACTAACCCCAACCCTAATTGTATGTTTTTGTACTAACCCTTACCATACATGTATCTTTTTGGTCCTACCCCTACCCCTAACTTTGTGTTTTCACAGACCCTTACCGTAACTCTAATTGTACGTTTTTGTACTAACCTTTACCTGAAATGTATCTCTTTGTACTTACCCCTACCCCTTTTTTTGTGTTTACATTGACCCTAATCCTAATTATATGATTTTCTGACTAGCCCTAACCCTAAATGTATCTTAATATGCTAACACCTAACCCTAATTGTCAGTTTTATACAAACCTTAACCCTAGTTTTATGTTTTACACTAACCCTAACCCCAATTGTTACTTAATATGCAAACCCTTAATCCTAATTGTGTGTTTTATACTAAACCTAACCCTAATTATATGTTTTACACTTACCCTACCAAAATTGTACATTTTTTGTACTAACCCTTATCATAAATGCATTATTTGTACTAACCCCTACCTCTTATGTTGTGTTTTCATCGACTATAACCCTAATTGTGTGATTTTGTACTAACCCTTACCCTAAGTGTATCTTTATATGCTAACTCCTAACCCTAATTATATATTTAACACTAACCCTTACCCTAATTTTATGCTTTTGTACTAACCTTTACTTTTTGGTCCAACCCCTACCCCTAACTTTGTGTTTTAACAGACCCGAACCGTAACCCTAATTGTAAATTTTTGTACTAACCTTTACCTGAAATGTATCTCTTTGTACTAATCCCTGCCATTTATTTTGTAAATTATATGTTTTACACTAACCCTAACCCTAATTGTATAATTTTGTACTAACCCTAACCCTAAATGTATTTTTATATGCTAACTCCTAACCCTAACTGTGTGTTTTATACTAACCCTTAGCCTAATTATATGTTTAAAACTTACCCTAACCCTAATTGTATGTTTTTGTACTATTTCTTACCATAAATGTATCTTTTTGGTCCAACCCCTACCCCTAATTTTGTGTTTTCATCGACCTTAACCCTAATTGTATGATTTTGTACTAACCTTAACCCTAAGTGTATCTTAATATGCTAATGTATGATTTTGTACTAACCCTTACCCTAAGTGTATCTTAATATGCTAACCCCTAACCCTAATTGTGTGTTTTATACTAACCCTAACCCTAATTATACGTTTTACACTAACCCTAACCCTAATTGTAAGTTTTTGTACTAACCCTTATCATAAATGTAGTTTTTGTACTAACTCCTACCACTTATTTTGTGTTTTCATCGACTTTAACCCTAATTATATATTTTTGTACTAACCCTAACCCTAAATGTATCTTTTTATGCTAAGCCCCTAACCCTAACTGTGTGTTTTATAATAACTCTAACCCTAATTATGTTTAACACTAACCCCAACCCTAATTGTATGTTTTTGGTACTAATCCTTACCATAAATGTATCTTTTTGGTTCAACCCCTACCCCTAATTTTGTGTTTTCATCGACCTTAACCCTAATTGTATGATTTTGTACTAACCTTAACCCTAAGTGTATCTTAATATGCTAATGTATGATTATGTACTAACCCTTACCCTAAGTGTATCTTAATATGCTAGCCCCTAACCCTAATTGTGTGTTTTATACTTACCCTAACCCTAATTATACGTTTTACACTAACCCTTACCCTAATTGTAAGTTTTTGTACTAACCCTTATCATAAATGTAGTTTTTGTACTAACCCCTACCACTTATTTTGTGTTTTCATCGACTTTAACCCTAATTATATATTTTTGTACTAACCCTAAATGTATCTTTTTATGCTAACCCCCTAACCCTAACTGTGTGTTTTATAATAACCCTAACCCTAATTATGTTTAACACTAACCCCAACCCTAATTGTATGTTTTTGTACTAACCCTTACCATACATGTATCTTTTTGGTCCTACCCCTACCCCTAACTTTGTGTTTTCACAGACCCTTACCGTAACTCTAATTGTACGTTTTTGTACTAACCTTTACCTGAAATGTATCTCTTTGTACTTACCCCTACCCCTTTTTTTGTGTTTACATTGACCCTAATCCTAATTATATGATTTTCTGACTAGCCCTAACCCTAAATGTATCTTAATATGCTAACACCTAACCCTAATTGTCAGTTTTATACAAACCTTAACCCTAGTTTTATGTTTTACACTAACCCTAACCCCAATTGTTACTTAATATGCTAACCCTTAATCCTAATTGTGTGTTTTATACTAAACCTAACCCTAATTATATGTTTTACACTTACCGTACCAAAATTGTACATTTTTTGTACTAACCCTTATCATAAATGCATTATTTGTACTAACCCCTACCTCTTATGTTGTGTTTTCATCGACTATAACCCTAATTGTGTGATTTTGTACTAACCCTTACCCTAAGTGTATCTTTATATGCTAACTCCTAACCCTAATTATATATTTAACACTAACCCTTACCCTAATTTTATGCTTTTGTACTAACCTTTACTTTTTGGTCCAACCCCTACCCCTAACTTTGTGTTTTAACAGACCCGAACCGTAACCCTAATTGTAAATTTTTGTACTTACCTTTACCTGAAATGTATCTCTTTGTACTAATCCCTGCCATTTATTTTGTAAATTATATGTTTTACACTAACCCTAACCCTAATTGTATAATTTTGTACTAACCCTAACCCTAAATGTATTTTTATATGCTAACTCCTAACCCTAACTGTGTGTTTTATACTAACCCTTAGCCTAATTATATGTTTAAAACTTACCCTAACCCTAATTGTATGTTTTTGTACTATTTCTTACCATAAATGTATCTTTTTGGTCCAACCCCTACCCCTAATTTTGTGTTTTCATCGACCTTAACCCTAATTGTATGATTTTGTACTAACCTTAACCCTAAGTGTATCTTAATATGCTAATGTATGATTTTGTACTAACCCTTACCCTAAGTGTATCTTAATATGCTAACCCCTAACCCTAATTGTGTGTTTTATACTAACCCTAACCCTAATTATACGTTTTACACTAACCCTAACCCTAATTGTAAGTTTTTGTACTAACCCTTATCATAAATGTAGTTTTTGTACTAACTCCTACCACTTATTTTGTGTTTTCATCGACTTTAACCCTAATTATATATTTTTGTACTAACCCTAACCCTAAATGTATCTTTTTATGCTAAGCCCCTAACCCTAACTGTGTGTTTTATAATAACTCTAACCCTAATTATGTTTAACACTAACCCCAACCCTAATTGTATGTTTTTGGTACTAATCCTTACCATAAATGTATCTTTTTGGTTCAACCCCTACCCCTAATTTTGTGTTTTCATCGACCTTAACCCTAATTGTATGATTTTGTACTAACCTTAACCCTAAGTGTATCTTAATATGCTAATGTATGATTATGTACTAACCCTTACCCTAAGTGTATCTTAATATGCTAGCCCCTAACCCTAATTGTGTGTTTTATACTTACCCTAACCCTAATTATACGTTTTACACTAACCCTTACCCTAATTGTAAGTTTTTGTACTAACCCTTATCATAAATGTAGTTTTTGTACTAACCCCTACCACTTATTTTGTGTTTTCATCGACTTTAACCCTAATTATATATTTTTGTACTAACCCTAAATGTATCTTTTTATGCTAACCCCCTAACCCTAACTGTGTGTTTTATAATAACCCTAACCCTAATTATGTTTAACACTAACCCCAACCCTAATTGTATGTTTTTGTACTAACCCTTACCATACATGTATCTTTTTGGTCCTACCCCTACCCCTAACTTTGTGTTTTCACAGACCCTTACCGTAACCCTAATTGTACGTTTTTGTACTAACCTTTACCTGAAATGTATCTCTTTGTACTTACCCCTACCCCTTTTTTGTGTTTACATCGACCCTAATCCTAATTATATGATTTTCTGACTAGCCCTAACCCTAAATGTATCTTAATATGCTAACACCTAACCCTAATTGTCAGTTTTATACAAACCTTAACCCTAGTTTTATGTTTTACACTAACCCTAACCCCAATTGTTACTTAATATGCTAACCCTTAATCCTAATTGTGTGTTTTATACTAAACCTAACCCCAATTATATGTTTTACACTTACCCTACCAAAATTGTACATTTTTTGTACTAACCCTTATCATAAATGCATTATTTGTACTAACCCCTACCTCTTATGTTGTGTTTTCATCGACTATAACCCTAATTGTGTGATTTTGTACTAACCCTTACCCTAAGTGTATCTTTATATGCTAACTCCTAACCCTAATTATATGTTTTACACTAACCGTAACCCTAATTCTATGCTTTTGTACTAACCTTTACTTTTTGGTCCCACCCCTACCCCTAACTTTGTGTTTTAACAAACCCGAACCGTAACCCTAATTGTAAATTTTTGTACTAACCTTTACCTGAAATGTATCTCTTTTTACCAATCTCTACCGTTTATTTTGTGTTTTCATCGACCCTTACCCTAATTGTATGATTTTGTACTAACCCTAACCCTAAGTGTATCTTAATATGCTTATTCCTAACCCTAATTGTGTGTTTTATTCTAAACCTAACCCTAATTATATGTTTTATACTAACCCTAACCCTAATTGTATAATTTTGTACTAACCCTAACCCTAAATGTATTTTTATATGCTAACTCCTAACCCTAACTGTGTGTTTTATACTAACCCTTAGCCTAATTATATGTTTGAAACTTACCCTAACCCTAATTGTATGTTTTTGTACTAATCCTTACCATAAATGTATCTTTTTGGTCCAACCCCTACCCCTAATTTTGTGTTTTCATCGACCTTAACCCTAATTGTATGATTTTGTACTAACCTTAACCCTAAGTGTATCTTAATATGCTAATGTATAATTTTGTACTAAACCTTACCCTAAGTGTATCTTAATATGCTAGCCCCTAACCCTAATTGTGTGTTTTATACTAACCCTAACCCTAATTATACGTTTTACACTAACCCTAACCCTAATTGTAAGTTTTTGTACTAACCCTTATCATAAATGTAGTTTTTGTACTAACCCCTACCACTTATTTTGTGTTTTCATCGACTTTAACCCTAATTATATATTTTTGTACTAACCCTAACCATAAATGTATCTTTTTATGCTAACCCCCTAACCCTAACTGTGTGTTTTATAATAACCCTAGCCCTAATTATGTTTAACACTAACCCCAACCCTAATTGTATGTTTTTGTACTAATCCTTACCATAAATGTATCTTTTTGGTCCAACCCCTACCCCTAATTTTTTGTTTTCATCGACCTTAACCCTAATTGTATGATTTTGTACTAACCTTAACCCTAAGTGTATCTTAATATGCTAATGTATAATTTTGTACTAACCCTTACCCTAAGTGTATCTTAATATGCAAGCCCCTAACCCTAATTGTGTGTTTTATACTAACCCTAACCCTAATTTTACGTTTTACACTAACCCTAACCCTAATTGTAAGTTTTTGTACTAACCCTTATCATAAATGTAGTTTTTGTACTAACCCCTACCACTAATTTTGTGTTTTCATCGACTTTAACCCTAATTATATATTTTTGTACTAACCCTAACCCTAAATGTATCTTTTTATGCTAACCCCCTAACCCTAATTGTAAGTTTTTGTACTAACCCTTATCATAAATGTAGTTTTTGTACTAACCCCTACCACTAATTTTGTGTTTTCATCGACTTTAACCCTAATTATATATTTTTGTACTAACCCTAACCCTAAATGTATCTTTTTATGCTAACCTCCTAACCCTAACTGTGTTTTATAATAACCCTAACCCTAATTATGTTTAACACTAACCCCAACCCTAATTGTATGTTTTTGTACTAACCCTTACCATACATGTATCTTTTTGGTCCTACCCCTACCCCTAACTTTGTGTTTTCACAGACCCTTACCGTAACCCTTATTGTACGTTTTTGTACTAACCTTTACCTGAAATGTATCTCTTTGTACTTACCCCTACCCCTTGTTTTGTGTTTGCATCGACCCTAGTCCTAATTATATGATTTTCTGACTAGCCCTAACCCTAAATGTATCTTAATATGCTAACACCTAACCCTAATTGTCAGTTTTATACAAACCTTAACCCTAGTTTTATGTTTTACACTAACCCTAACCCCAATTGTTACTTAATATGCTAACCCTTAACCCTAATTGTGTGTTTTATACTAAACCTAACCCTAATTATATATTTTACACTTACCCTACCAAAATTGTACATTTTTTGTACTAACCCTTATCATAAATGCATTATTTGTACTAACCCCTTCCTCTTATGTTGTGTTTTCATCGACTATAACCCTAATTGTGTGATTTTGTACTAACCCTTACCCTAAGTGTATCTTAATATGCTAACCCCTAACCCTAACTGTGTTTTTTATACTAACCTTAACCCTAATTATATGTTTTACACTAACCCTAACCCTAATTTTATGCTTTTGTACTAACCTTTACTTTTTGGTCCCACCCCTACCCCTAACTTTGTGTTTTAACAAACCCGAACCGTAACCCTAATTGTAAATTTTTGTACTAACCTTTACCTGAAATGTATCTCTTTTTACCAATCTCTACCGTTTATTTTGTGTTTTCATCGACCCTTACCCTAATTGTATGATTTTGTACTAACCCTAACCCTAAGTGTATCTTAATATGCTTATTCCCAACCCTAATTGTGTGTTTTATTCTAAACCTAACCCTAATTGTGTGTTTTATTCTAAACCTAACCCTAATTATATGTTTTACACTAACCCTAACCCTAATTGTATAATTTTGTACTAACCCTAACCCTAAATGTATTTTTATATGCTAACTCCTAACCCTAACTGTGTGTTTTATACTAACCCTTAGCCTAATTATATGTTTGAAACTTACCCTAACCCTAATTGTATGTTTTTGTACTAATCCTTACCATAAATGTATCTTTTTGGTCCAACCCCTACCTCTAATTTTGTGTTTTCATCGACCTTAACCCTAATTGTATGATTTTGTACTAACCTTAACCCTTAGTGTATCTTAATATGCTAATGTATGATTTTGTACTAACCCTTACCCTAAGTGTATCTTAATATGCTAGCCCCTAACCCTAATTGTGTGTTTTATACTAACCCTAACCCTAATTATACGTTTTACACTAACCCTAACCCTAATTGTAAGTTTTTGTACTAACCCTTATCATAAATGTAGTTTTTGTACTAACCCCTACCACTTATTTTGTGTTTTCATCGACTTTATCCCTAATTATATATTTTTGTACTAACCCTAAATGTATCTTTTTATGCTAACCTCCTAACCCTAACTGTGTGTTTTATAATAACCCTAACCCTAATTATGTTTAACACTAACCCCAACCCTAATTGTATATTTTTGTACTAACCCTTACCATACATGTATCTTTTTGGTCCTACCCCTACCCCTAACTTTGTGTTTTCACAGACCCTTACCGTAACCCTAAATGTACGTTTTTGTACTAATCCTTACCTTAAATGTATCTTTTTGTACTTACCCCTACCCCTTGTTTTGTGTTTACATCGACCCTAATCCTAATTATATGATTTTCTGACTAGCCCTAACCCTAAATGTATCTTAATATGCTAACACCTAACCCTAATTGTCAATTTTATACAAACCTTAACCCTAGTTCTATGTTTTACACTAACGCTTACCCCAATTGTTACTTAATATGCTAACCCTTAACCCTAATTGTGTGTTTTATACTAAACCTAACCCTATTTATATGTTTTACACTTACCCTACCAAAATTGTACATTTTTGTACTAACCCTTATCATAAATGCATTATTTGTACTAACCCCTACCTCTTATGTTGTGTTTTCATCGACTATAACCCTAATTGTGTGATTTTGTACTAACCCTTACCCTAAGTGTATCTAAATATGCTAACTCCTACCCCTAACTGTGTGTTTTATACTAACCTTTACCCTAATTATGTTTTAAACTTACCCTACCCCTAATTGAATGTTTTTGTACAAACCCATACCATAAATCTATCTTTTTGGTCCAACCCCTACCCCTAACTTTGTGTTTTCACAGACTCTTATCAAAATCCTAATTGTACGTTTTTGTACTTACCCTGACCTGAATGTATCTCTTTGTACTAACCCCTACCCTTAATTTTGTGCTTTCATCAAGCCTAACAGTAATTGTATGATTTTGTACTAACCCTAACCCTAAATGTATCTTTATATGCTAACCCCTAAGCCTAATTGTGTGTTTTATACTAACCCTAACCCTAATTTTATGTTTTACACTAACCCTAACCCTAATTGTAAGTTTTTGTACTAACCCTTGTCATAAATGTATTATTTGAACTAACCCCTACCACTTATTTACTGTTTTCATCGACTAAAACCCTAATTGTATAATTTTGTTCTAACCTTAACCCTAAATGTATCTTTATATGCTAACCCCTAACCCTAATTGTGTTTTATTCTAACCCTAATCCTAATTATATGTTCTACACTAACCCTAACCCTAATTGTACGTTTTCGTACTATCCTTTACCTGAACTATATCTCTTTGTAATTACCCATATTCCTTTTTTTAGTATTTTCATTGAACCTAACCCTAGTTGTATGATTTTGTACTAACCCTTACCCTAAGTGTATCTTAATATGCTTACCCCTAACTCTAACTGTGTGTTTTATACTAAGCCTAACCCTAATTATATGTTTTACACTAACCCTAACTTTAATGTACGTTTTTGTACTAACCCTTATCATAAATGATTTTGTACTAACCCCTACCACTTATTTTGTGTTTTCATCGACTATAACCCCAATTTTATGATTTTGTACTAGTCCTAACCCTAAGTGTAACTTAATATGTTAACCCAAATTGTGTGTTTTATACTAAACCTTACCCTCATTATATGTTTTACACTAACCCTAACCCTAGTTGTACGTTTTTGTACTATCCTTTACCTGAAGTGTATCTCTTTGTTCTAACCCCTACCCCTTATTTTGTGTTTTCATCGACCCTAACCGTAATTGTATGATTTTGTACTAACGCTAACCCTAAGTGTATCTTAATATGCTAAACCCTTACCCTAATTGCGTATTTTATAATAGCCCTAACCCTAATTTTATGTTTTACACTAGCCCTACCCTAATTGTACGTTATTGTACTTACCATTATTATAAATGTATTTTTTGTACTAACCCTATCACTTAATTTGTGTTTTCATCGACTAGTAACCTAATTGTATAATTAGTTGCTAACTCTACCCCTAAATGTATCTTTATTTGCTAACCCCTAACCCTAACTGTGTGTTTTATACTTACCTTAACCCTAAGTATATGTTTTACACTAACTCTAACCCTAATTGTACGTTTTTGTACTAATCCTTATCATCAATGTATTTTTTTGTACTAACCCCTCCCACTTATTTTGTGTTTTCACCGACTATAACCCTAATTTTATGATTTTGTACTAACCCTAACCCTAAGTGTATCTTAATATGCGTACCACTAACCCTAATGGTACGTTTTTGTACTAACCCTTATCATAAATGTATTTTTCGTACTAACCCCAACCACCTATTTTGTGTTTTCATCGACCCTATCCTTAATTGTATGATTTTGTACTAACCCTTACCCTAAGTATATCATAATATGCAAACCCCTTACCCTAATTGTGTGTTTTATACTTACCCTGTCCCTAATTATATGTTTTACACTAACCTTAACCGTAGTTGTACGTTAATGTTCTACCCCTTATCATAAATGTATTTTTTGTACTAACCCCACTAACCTGAAGTGTATCTCTTTGTTCTAACCCCTACCCCTAATTTTGTGTCTTCATCGACCCTAACCGTAATTGTATGATTTTGTACTAACCCTAACCCTATTTGTATCTTTATATGCTAACCCTAACCCTAACTGTGTGTTTTATACTAACCCTAACCCTAAGTACATGTTTTACACTAACCCTAACCCTAATTAGAAGAATGACGTTACCATACGGTGTATGGTAACCTAGGGTATCTACCAAAAATATGGTAAGAGGGTTAGAAAAGGGTTTGCTGGTCATTTATTTGATATAAAATAGGATGCACACACCAAAATTTGCTTAGTTTTAAAATCAATAGTTTTTATCGTAAATGGTAACTTTAAATTACCGCTAACCCTTTGACCTTCCCGAAAAGGGTTAGCAAATCCCAAAACGTACAAAGATTGCTTAAAAAAGTGCCTAACGTTGACCACCAAACCCTTCCCTAACCCTCTGCCAAAGTTCAAGTTGGAAGGGGGGGGGGGTTACCACTTTGGGAAAAAGATGACTAGAGGGTATATACATGGAAGAGCGACCAAAATTGTTATATAGATTATTATACTAGATATAATGTAACTCTTTTATTTCTTATGATATCGTTACGAAATTTTGAACACCACTTGCCAATGCCAAATTAAACGTCCATACCAAATATCGTTGAAAAATATTGGATAGAACTAGTTTTATAAATCTTTAAACATTTTTCAACGTATCCATCACCGTATAAAAAATTGATTTACTAAGTTACGTAGATTTTAAAGTAAAACATTGTCGTTGAAGATATTCAATGCAGAAAAACGTCATTGTGAGGAAAATTGATTATTCTTTCAAACATCTAATTCACATATATAAAGGCGTAAAGGTATTAAATTGGGAGATGTATTTGTAGAGAAGTAACCATTACCGCAAACACTTAATACTTAAGAATAGTTAAAAATACAATAAAATGTCAAGCCCCATTTATTGTGTTTACTTCTCATGACATGTTAACTCTGACGACAAATGGGCTTTTGTTCTAATAAATATAATATATTAACATTAATATTCTGCATTTATTTGGTAGAAAAGTAAAATATAAAAAAAAAATATGAGTTACAAAATAATATCTTTTTGGCTGAAATAAGTACAAATATTATTGACCAATTAATCAAGTGATCGACTTGTTTCATTTTTTTATTTTCGGGCTTTTACGTTTAAATTTTGCAGCAGTTTAATGGATACAGTTCTAAAGTAAACTAAGTTTCTGTTTGTTAATTCTCGGTTCACATTTTGGTTATTAAACGATTTTAGGATATGTCTTTTAAGCGGTATTGTGTTTCCATCAGAAAAAAAAATTACGGTATATTGATAATTATAACAAAATATCCATATATCTTCCAAACAAAATGCCGATTCACTCGTTTTCGTATATTTAAATATTTGCTGTTTAATTTTTCGAATTAATATTGCATAATTTAAACTTAAAAACATAGATTTTGCATTAAAAGATAAATTTGAAATGTGATTCCCCATATAATACCCTTGATACCCATAAGTTACCCTGAAGTACTTCAGTCATGTGATGCTCATTCGCTGCCATTTTGATGCTGACACTTGGAGAGAACAGTCGAAAAAAACGTAAGTGTTATTTTGATTCATAACTGGTAATATGTAATGGATTTTTGTAATTTTTATATAACACTATAAGTTTTTTAAAAAATACTGCATAAAAGTTACCAAATCACCACTAAAGAGTAACCAAATACCGCAAAATAATTACCTTATACCGCATCAAAATTACCTATCACCGCAAAAGCGTAATAATTTACTGCAAAAAAGTTACTAATTACCGTTTATTTTTTGCGGTGTTTTGTAACAAAGTAATAATTTACCGCAAAATAGTTACCAATTACCGTTTATTTTTTGCGGTGTTTTGTAACAAAGTAACAATTTACCGCAAAAAGTAAGCGGTAATAATGTACTTAGTTGTCAAATACCACAAAAAGGTTACCAAATATCAATGTGGTAATTCGTTTCTTACTAACCATATACTGCAAAAAACAAACATTTTACCGCGTAAAGAAACCAACCAACGCAAACAATTACTGTTTATTAATCTGTTTCAATGCATATACAACATGTATAATTGTTTTTTATTTTGTCTAGATTCACTCCCCATCGCCAGATTCCGAGATTATGCCTCCAACGCCAAAAGTTTCAACCCGAAAGGGAAAAGGCAAGCAGGTCTTAAAGGTTACGTTGTTTAGTAGAAAAAGAAAGGCCCCAGAACCTATTTCAGATTCTGATAGTGACATTAAAAATCCGTTTACCGACTCTGGGTCTGACTTATACTCACCTGAAAGTACACCGGAAAGCAGTTCGGAGAGTGATGTCGACCAACTAGCTCCGACGCAAAGACCAAGTACGTCAAGTCAAAAAAGTACGTCAAACACCAGTGAAGAACGACAGGAAAAGAAGAATACTCTTTCCAAAATCCTCACATCAATCAATTCATTAAGAGTCTCCAGAAATTTGAGATGAAATCTCGTAAAGACGCTTTGCAGCATACTTGCCAGGCACAACATGTATTGGGGGCTATTTCGAGAAAAAGGACACTTAAAGAGCTCTTCCAAACAGATAAACCTAACGAATGATTAACCAGATTTCTTGACAACAGAGCCCCTGGGACGGCAAGATCATATCTTGGATCACTTGCCCTGTTTGTAGGACATTTGATAAGAAATTCTAACTTAAAGAAGGGATTGAGCAAAGCTCTCAGTTTTAAAGAAGACATCAAACTTTTAAGCAAGCAAATAAGGAAGAAAGTCCAGACAAGAAGAACTAGAGTAGAAGTCGAAGAGATAGGCAAGTCATTTCATTAGTAGTAAAAGACACACACACACACACACCCTCACACACAAACAAACAAACACACTCACACACACCCTCATGCACACACATAATAATGCACAAACACATAAACAAACACACACACGTATACAAAAATAAATATACACAATGGTATCCACATAACTTACAGATAATTTTTTTTCAGAAACCATGCTAACTCCAGAGGATTTTACTGACTTCAAGAGTAGTGGCATCGCCAAGGAAGCGGAAGAAAATTTGAACGGTCCTATACCATATCAGATTGTACCGGCAGATTTTTTTACAGTTAGGAACAACGTACTTCTACGACTCCTACAAGCAAATGCACAGCGTCACGGTGCTATAAAGAATCTTACAACACAGTCGATAGATAGAGCCCACGTGACTGACAAAGGAGCAGTAGTCATGGTAAGTAAAACATTATAGTACTATGTATATTAACCAAAAAACCTTACGAACTTGGAAAACAAATTTCATTGTACACTTACTTATTTGAATCAGTCTTCCTTAAATTGTAATAATTTACCGCAAAAAGTTACCATTATACCGCAAAAAGTTACCATTACCGTTTAATTTTATGCGGCAATATGTTACATAGTAACTAATTACCGCAATACAGTTACCAATTACCGTTAGGGAAATACGGTATTCTGTAACATAGTAACCAAATGCCGCACAAAAACATAGAATATAAGAGTGGTAATATGTTTCCATGTAATCAAGTACCGCAAAAAGGTAACTTAATACCGCAAAAAGGTTAACTTACACCGTTTGAAAAATGCGGTAATATGTTTCAAGGTAATACAATACCGCATAAAAACAAACTAATACCGTTCTTAAAGATGCGGTGATATGTTTCGAGGTAATAAAATACCGCAAAAATGTAACAAAGTACCGTAATTGCGATACCTTATACCGCTTTTAAAATGCGGTAATATCCTTTGAGGTAATAAATTACCACAAATTAGTCACCAAATACCGCTTCAATGTAAACTTTTACCGTTAAAAGTAATGCGGTAATCTATTTAGTTAGTTAGTTATTGCTTTACGATTTCGGCTATATCCGTGAGATGAACATGAAAATGGTGATACAATGAACATGAAATGATGATGAAGTGGAAGAAATGGGGACACAAGGCCAATCGGGTAGGACAGTTTTGACTGCCACTGGAAAAAAGAGTGATGGGTAGGGACGGGAAATTTTGCCTCCTGCATGGGGATCCTACGGGTCCGAGACCTGCAGCAAGGTTCTTTAACGTGCGAGGAACGTGACATTTTTCCCAACACGGTGCACCACTATGGTTTGCGGTCAGGTTTTCCGCATTATCGCCTGACGAGCCCGCATCTCTCGATGTCAGGGCTGTCCCATTCAACCATCTGGGGCACACATCCCAGTCGCTTTGTGGGCAAAGCGGCCTGACCCCGATGTCAGGTTTCTGAGCGCTCTTTAGTGGACTTTTACCGACAAGCTTAGCGCTGCTGCGGGCCTATTCGCCTCCCAGGCCCCGCACGGGACCGGTAATTTATTTCTTGGAAACCAAATACCGCAAAAACAGTAACCACGTACCACAAAAAAGTTACTATTCACCATTAAAATATTCGGTAATGTGTTTCAAGGTAACCATACACCGCATTGCAGTAACCAGAAAAAAACTAAATATAAATGTGAATTTTTGTATGAACACTTTTTATGAATTTTATCACATTTGCATGAACTTTACCTTTTCATATTGTTTTTCAGATTGCCGACCACAAGACTGCCGCCCAAGGCCCAGTCAGCCTGGGGCTGAGCCCGGATCTATTGTTTCTGGTTAGAGCATATCTGAATTGGATCCACAAAATATCTGTGAATCTACTGCCTACAAATCCAATCTTTATTACATACCCAACCGATGATAAATTCTCTTTCATGACATCTGTGAGTTGGTGTTTTACGCCCGTGCAACGCTATATAGGTTATTTACAGGCGTAAACATGAAAAGGATGATAAAATGAACATGAAATGATGATGATAAATGAAATATGGGGATGGGGTGGGAAACAAAGGACCGGTAAATTTTGAAGAACCACAGGAAAAAGGGGAGAGGTGGGTAGGGTCGGAAAATTTAGCCTATGTGGTGCACTACTGGGCGGTCCACAAAGGGGTCTTTTACGTGCATGAAGCGTGGCACTCTCCACACACGTTGGCCCACTATGGTCGGCGGTCAGGGTTTCCGTATTATAGACCTGACAACCCCCGCGGACGAGGGCTACCCTATTCAGCCACCTAGGGTACACACTTGGTCGCTCTGTGGGCTGAGCACCGACCCGACGTCGGAATCCCAAGACCCTTAGTCGCCTCTTACGACAAGCTAGGCTCTGCTGCGGGCCTATTCGCCACCCGGGCCCCGCACGGGAGTTCATGACATCTAGTCATGTGAACATACATACATACCTATACACACATACATAAAAACATACATAAATACATATATAAATACATACATGTATAAATACATACGTACATACATACATACATATATACATACATAATACATATATAAATACATACATATATAAATACATACATACATACATACATATATACACACATACATACATCCATACACCAATACATCCATACATACCTATACACACATACATAAATACATACATACATACATACATACGTGCAAATATACAAACAAACATACATACATACACACATACATACATACATACATACATACATACATACATATAAATACACGCATATTAATAACTACATACATGTAAATAATCAATGCATTAATTTACCTTGAATCCATGTATGCGGTAAAGTTTACGGTTTTCAGATCGAATTGCTTCTTTTGACATTGAGAATTTCACTTTTCTGTGTTGACAGAATTTCAGTCTTATATATCTTGAACCATCTTCCTCCATCACGTGCTTAAAAACTTCAAAAATAAAAAAATGAGTAGAAGGTAAAAAGTGCAGAAAAAAATGCAAAATGTAACATGGATTAAAATGCTTAAAATAGTGCAAAACTTTGAAACAAGAGGCTCCCAGGAGCCTGAATCGCTCACCTGGTCTTGATGTTGACCCTATACTTTTGTAGAGCTAAATGAGCTAAACATTTAAGCAAGCAACAGCTTTTCTCTACCTGCAATAGTTTTCATTCTATAGGCCAAAAACACCATTTTTCACCTATAAGGGGCCATAACCCCTATAAGGAGTCATCTGACAACTTCGACCCTATGGAGACTTTTGTAGAGCTAAATGAGCTGAACATTAAAGCAAGCAACAGCTAATCTCTATCTGCAATAGTTTTCATTCTGTAGGCCAAAAACATGAAAAAATCGCTTTTTTCAGAGGCCGTAACCCCTATAAGGGGTCACCTGACAACTTCGACCCTATGGAGAATTTTGTAGAGCTAAATGAGCTGAACATTTAAGCAAGCAACAGCTAATCTCTATCTGCAATAGTTTTCATTCTGTAGGCCAAAAACATGAAAAATCGCTAATTTTCAGGGGCCGTAACCCCTATAAGGCGTCATCTGACAACTTCGACCCTATGGAGAATTTTGTAGAGCTAAATGAGCTGAACATTTAAGCAAGCAACAGCTAATCTCTATCTGCAATAGTTTTCATTCTGTAGGCCAAAAACATGAAAAATCGCTATTTTTCAAGGGCCGTAACCCCTATAAGGGGTCATCTGACAACTTCGACCCTATGGACAATTTTGTAGAGCTAAATGAGCTGAACATTTAAGCAAGCAACAGCTAATCTCTATCTGCAATAGTTTTCATTCTGTAGGCCAAAAACATGAAAAAATCGCTTTTTTCAGAGGCCGTAACCCCTATAAGGGGTCACCTGACAACTTCGACCCTATGGAGAATTTTGTAGAGCTAAATGAGCTGAACATTTAAGCAAGCAACAGCTAATCTCTATCTGCAATAGTTTTCATTCTGTAGGCCAAAAACATGAAAAATCGCTAATTTTCAGGGGCCGTAACCCCTATAAGGGGTCATCTGACAACTTCGACCCTATGGAGAATTTTGTAGAGCTAAATGAGCTGAACATTTAAGTAAGCAACAGCTAATCTCTATGTGCAATAGTTTTCATTCTGTAGGACAAAAACATGAAAAAACGCTATTTTTCAGGGGCCGTAACCCCTATAAGGGGTTGTCTGACAACTTCGACCCTATGGAGACTTTTGTAGAGCTAAATGAGCTGAACATTTAAGCAAGCAACAGCTAATCTCTATCTGCAATAGTTTTCATTCTGTAGGCCAAAAACATGAAAAATGGCCATTTTTCACCTTTAAGGGGCCGTAACCCCTATAAGGGGTCATCTGACAACTTCGACCCTATAGAGACTTTTGTAGAGTTATATGAGCTGAACATTTAAGCACGGAACAGCTAATCTCTATCTGCAATAGTTTTCATTCTGTAGGCCAAAAACATGAAAAAAATGCTATTTTTCACCTTATAGGGGCCGTAACCCCTATAAGGGGTCATCTGACAACTTTGACCAAATGGAGACTTTTGTAGAGCTTTTGATGCTGAATCAGTAGCGTGCCTCAGATTTCCTCTATCTCTTATACTTTTTGATTTATAAGCCAAAAACAGTAGTCTGACCCCCCTGGTCTATTTTTAGTAACGGCGGCCATGTTTTTTAACGGATCAAAAATCAAAACACAAGTTTGGTGCAGGACACCCTAAGGATCATTCATACCAAGTTTCATTAAATTCTGTTTGGTAGTTTCAGAGGAGAAGATTTTTGAAAAATTGTTAACAGACGACGACGACAGACGACGACGACGACGACGGACGCCAAGTGATAGTAATAGCTCACATGGACCTTCGGTCCAGGTGAGCTAAAAACAGCTTAAGGGCAATAACTCCTATAAGGACCATAGCAATTGCGGCCATGTTGGTTGGTCGACATGTATATAATTCACAAACTTGGTAGAGGACATCCTAAAGATCAAGTGTACCAAGTTTCAAAGCAATCCCTTCAGTGGTTTCAGAGAAGAAGATTTTTGAAAATCAGATGGAAAAAAAAACAGTTAAAGGGGAATAACTCTTAAATGGCTGATCTGACAATTTTGACCCTGAAATCAGTTTTGTAGATCTAAATGAGCTTAACAATTCTGCAATGCTAACTTATCCTCTAGCTCTAACGGTTTTCAAGATATTGTCCAAAAACTGCAAAAATGGTCAATTTTGTCAATTAAAGGGCAATAACTCCTATAAGGAGTCGTTTCACAATTTTGACTCAATGGAGAGATTTGTAGATCTCTTAATGCTAAACATGAGTGGTTGCTTTGGATTTTCCCTATCTCTTATACTTTTCGAGTTATTAGCCGAAAACAATGGTCTGACCCCCCCCCGTTCTACTTTTAGCAAGGGCGGCCATGTTGATTGGTCAACGTGTATATAATTCACAAACTTAGTAGAGGACATCATAAAGATCAAGTATACCAAGTATCAATGCAATCCCTTCAGTGGTTTCAGAGAAGATTTTTGAAAATCAGTGTAAATTAATGGAAAAAAAAACGTTAAAGGGGAATAACTCTTAAACGGTTGATCTGACAATTTTGACACTGAAATCAGTTTTGTAGATCTCAATGAGCTTAACAATTCTGCAATGCTAACTTTTCCTCTAGCTCTAACAGTTTTCAAGATATTGTCCAAAAACTGAAAAAAATGGTCAATTTTGATGATTAAAGGGCAATAACTCCTAAAAGGAGTAGTTTCACAACTTCGACTCAATGGAAAGATTTGTAGAGCTTTTGATGCTGAACAAGGAAGGTTGCTTCGGATTGTCTCTATCTCTTATACTTTTCGAGTTATAAGCTAAAAACAATGGTCTGACCCCCCTGTTCTATTTTTAGCAACAGCGGCCATGTTGGTTTGTCGAAATGTATATAATTCACAAACTTGGTAGAGGACATCCTAAAGATCAAGTATACCAAGTTTCAATGCAATCCCTTCAGTGGTTTCAGAGAAGAAGATCTTTGAAGAAAAGTTAACGGACGGACAGACGGACGGACGGACGACGGACGCTTAACGATGACAATAGCTCACATGACCCTTCGGGTCAGGTGAGCTAAAAACTCAACATGTAAATTTGTCCGGAAAAAAGTTGGACTTTGAATTTTTCATCGGCAAAAAGGTAGGTTTCACCGTAAAAAGGTTGCAATTTTACCACATTCTCAAAAAAAAAAAAAAAAACGGGAAAAGCCAAATACCGTAAAAAGGATGCAGATTACCGCAAAATAGTTACCATTTACCGCGTTCCAGGATTTTGTCGTAAAAAGAACGGTAAATGTGTTGAACGTTTTTGTACTATCCTTGACCTGCATCGACCCTAATCGTAATTGTATGATTTTATACTAACCCTAACCACGGTGTCCAACCCCCGTACAGTGCATTCCGGAAGTAGTGCGGTCCGGAACCGGTATAATTACGGAATTGCAAAAAATGAAGTTTTTAAATGCACATTTTTCTAGCTAGATGGGAGTTTAATTGTATTTTTTTCAGAGGAGTTACTTCCTAAACACTAACGATTGATTATATTAGCCGCTGTAACATGCATCTTTTGATATATTTTTTAAATTCGAAAAACGCATTTTCGTTTTACGAGTACAAGGGAGAATATGAAGCAAAAGCACGTATTTTGACCTTCTTTATTAATTGAACATCGACAATTTAACACAGCAAAATAAAGTTTGACCTTTTATGTCTTATTTGTTTAAATTCAGCTTAATGGTTTGTTAATAGAAGCACTATAATTATTTGAAATCAAGCACTATTGATTTGATACTGTACGGCCCGTTGCTTTTTATGGAAATCAAACTGTACGGCACGTTGCTAAAATAATGCGCATATTTTTCCTAATTCATTAACGTAAAAAACATATAAAACTATTGCGCGAGGTTATTTTAAAACAGGTTCAAGTAGTTACGCAGTATTTTAAAGGGTAGATGAGTTAAAGAAACTGCGCGAGAGAAGTATGACATGTAAACCTAATTATGAACGAGGTGTTTGACCGGGAACTGGAACTTTGAGGAATCTATTTGATAGGTTCGTACAATAATCACTGTCCCAGGTTTTCAACATTTCTTTTTAATTACCTCTTTTTAACCCCTGGCTCTCTAAGTAAAATAGTACTCATATATATACCACACATACCACAATGCATTACACGCAACAAACCGTCTCTTCTACGTCTACTTATACTGACTTCAGTGTTTTGAATATTTTGCAAATATACGCCGACAGCGCGATAGGAAGGTTTATATAGATATGTATTTTTAAGTTAAGAGAAAACTATGTACAATGAAGAAATGTTAATTTAGTGTTGAAGTGCTGAGATAGCTGCCTTGAATGACTCAGATGATTCACTCCGGCCCCACCGCCACAAAACTTCAATAAAAACCTACAGTAAGTCTGAGTATTAATTACTAATGGAGTTGAGAATATTCTCAGACTTAAGAATATTTGTTTTGTTTTGTTGCACCGTGGCCAGGACAGCGCCCAAAGGAAGGTTGTTCCAGTTTCGTATTGTCCGGGGGAAAAAGTTTGTTGACGGATTTGAACACGAGACTGTTGAATTCGGTAGGAGATGCGGGTCATGTGTCTAGTGAGCCGGTTTGTTTAATAAGACGATCTCCATCGTTTTTCCCTCGATATTTTATAAAGCATTTTCCAGTGGTGTCTGTTTTGTGGTTTGCTAGGGATCTCAAGATCAGATCATAAATCATGTCACTTACGCTTGGTGTATTATGGGAGCGACTATAGGCATACATATACCTTGCAGTCCTGCGCTGCACTTCTTCCATATTTTTTTATGTCTTACTGTGTTAATGAATCCTACGCGTACCAGGCATGCTCCACTTAAGGTTTAACTATTGATTTGTATGACTGCGTTTTTACCGGGTGGAATGATATAACAGCTACATGTAAATACGCAATAGTGTGATCGGCAAATAATTTTATTGTTGATATTAAACCTACTGGAATGTCGTTAATGTACAAGAGGCTCCCAGGAGCCTGAATCGCTCACCTGGTCTTGATGTCAACCCTATGAAGAACTTTGTAGAACTGAATAAGCTGAACATTTAAGCAAGCAACAGCTTTTCTCTTTCAGCATTAGTTTAAATTTTGTAAGCCAAAAACGTGCAAAATGTTATTTTAAGGGCTGTCTGAACACTTTGACTCTAAGGAAACTTTTGTTAAGAGCTTAATGAACTGAACATTTAAGCAAGCAACCAATTTTCTTTATCTGCTACATAAGCCCAAAACATGAAAACATGTTTATTTAGGGGCTGTAATCCCTATAAGGGGTCATCTGACAACTTCGACCCTAGAGAAACTTTTGTAGAGCTAAATGAACTGAACATTTAAGCAAGCAATAGCTTTTCCCTATCTGCAATAGTTTTCATTCTATAGGCCAAAAACACTTTTTTTCGCCTTTAAGGGGCTGTAACCCATATAAGGGGTCATCTGACAACTTCGACCCTATGAAGACTTTAGTAGAGCTGATTGAGCCGAACATTTAAGCAAGCAACAGCTTTTCAATATCTGCAATAGTTTTCATTCTATATGCCAAAACACTATTTTTCGCCTTTAAGGTGCTGTAGCCCCTATAAGGGGTCATCTGATAACTTCAACCCTATGGAGACTTTTGTAGAGCTAAATGAACTGAACATTTAAGCAAGCAACAACTTTTCTCTATCTGCAAAAGTTTTCATTCTATAGGGCAAAAACATGTAAAAAGGCTATTTTTGACCTTAAAAGGGCCATTACCCCTTTCAGGGGTCATCTGACAACTTCGACCCAATGGAGATTTTTGTAGAGCTTTTGATTTTGAAGAGCTTAAGATCCTTCAGATTTTTTCTATCTGTTATGGTTGCTGAGTTATAAGCCATTTTAAGTGGTTTTACCCTATGTTCTATTTCTAGTAACAGCGGCCATGTTTTTATCGAATCATTTTAAAATGAGGATCATTTGTTGCCAATATGTCATGTATCATTTCTGCAAAGTTTCACTCAAATTGGTTCAGTGCTTTCAGAGAAGAAGATTTTTGAAATTGTTAACGGACGACGGACGACGACAGACGACGGACGACGACGGACACATAGTGATAGGATAAGCTCACATGGCCTTTGGCCAGGTGAGCTAAAAAAGGAAAAGACTGGGTACCAGTACAGAACCCTGAGGAACTCCTGACTTAATTGATACATTCCTCTTCTGTTTTTGGTTGTTTTTTTTTCTATGTACACCCAATCATTTACCTTTAGATCCGAAAACCTTTTCCAGTCTTACGTCCATAAATACAAATACAAATACTAAAACGGATATAAATGCTTAATTTGGCTATGCTGTATAACGATATTTCAAGGAGTAACCTCTCATCAGCTGCATTCGAATCAACAAATTGAAAGACCAAAAACCAAAATGTGTTGAACGAAAAGCACTAAAGACCAAAACGTTCGAACAGAGTGGGACAAATCCAGCACCGAGAATATCGACCTTGTGCAGTACAAGGAAAGAAATCTGGTGTAATAAACAATTTTTAATGTAACAACCGGAAATTTCAAAGACAAAAAATATATAGAAGTTATCCCCCCCCAAGGTATTGTTCCTTAATAGTTTTTTGCTTTATTTTGCTTTATTATAATATTTAATAATATTATACAGCCACAGTCAATGTCTACTATATCCTGAGCAAATGAGTGAGTGGGTTTGTGTTTTACCCCCAAGCAACGCTATATAGTTTATTTATAGGCGATAAAATGAACATGATGAGAAATGTGGGGTCAGCGGGAAACATGGGAACAGTTAATTTTGAACAGAAAAGGAGAGAGGCGAAAAACTTAGCTTATGTGGCGCACCAACTTGACGGTCCACAAAGGGGTATTTTACGTCATGAAGCGTGGCACTTTCCACACACGTTGGCCCTCATGGTTTTCGTATTATACAAGCTGGACTCTGCTGTAAGGGCCATATTCATCTCTTCGGTCCGCACAAGACTAATTACTTGTTTGTTGTCTTTATTTGACTGCTTGACAATATCTTACAGTGCCTCTTAACGAGTTGGCTAGGAAACGTTAACTAGTAATAATTTTTAAAACAAAGTCTCTTATCTGTTTATTTTAAAACACGTATTTAAAGTTAAGTCTACTACATGAGAAGAATACGGAATGGTTCGTTTCGATACTTTTCATCAGGTATCATGCGCAAAAAGGTGCAACGGGCCGTACAGGTTCAAAGTGAGTACGCGCAACGAACCGTACAGTATCATTGCAACGGGCCGTACAGTGAAGAAAAAACTTTGATCTTTACTTTCTTTTAAAGTATGTTGTTTTGCCTCAAATAGTTGAATGATTTCCAAAACTATACTTATAAAGTTTCTGTTGATACTTAGAAGATTAACTAAATGTTTGTATAGTACCAAATATATATGATTTTTCTGTCGAGTTTTCTAAAAAATATTATGACCCTAATGCGTTTTCAAAAGTATACGACGAAGGATTAAGAATTGTTGTATTTGTGTATTTATTGATTTTACCAAAGGTTTCCTTTACACGAATCATAATCAAAAGGTATTTTTGAACGATTCAATGTATTCAAATTCAAGGTTTTCTTAGTCAGCAATCAAATTTTCTTCCTTGTTTACCATTGAAAAACGCACTACTTCCGGAATGCACTGTACGGGGGTTGGACACCGTGCTAACCCTAAGTGTATCTTAATATGCTTACCCCTAACCCTAATTGTGCATTTTATACTAACCCTACCCTAATTTTATATTTTACACTAACCCTACCCTAATTGTACGTTTTTGTACTAACCCTTATCATAATGTATTTTTTTTTGTACTAACCCTTATCACTTAATTTGTGTTTTCATCGACTATTAACCTAATTGTATAATTTTTTACTAACCCTACCCCTAAATGTATCTTTATATGCTAACCCCTTACCCTAACTGTGTGTTTTATACTTATCTAAAGTATATTCATAGAAGAAGATGTATTCACATTGAGGACAAAAAATTCAAGTACAAATCAACCGATAATAGTAATTGTGAATTCTATAATTACCAATAGAGCCACTAAAATCTTTCCTCGTACGGTGTATTATAAAGCGGGAGAATGTGGCAAGTTCAAACTCTGTTACCAATTCCCTAAGGTCTTGCAGGCTGCTGACAAAGCCTGTAAGGTCAGTTGAATGACTTTTAAATAGATGGATCCAAGAACTGAAAAATAGTATTCTAAAGTTAAAGACATAGAACCTATCATTTTGGCAATTTTTAAAAATATACCAAAATTCACACTATTTGAAGAATACATTGTAAAACCTTTGAAGAAACTGTTAAATTTTCGAAAAACCTACCAGAAAGTATTCTTTTCGACGGAAAACTGATGAATAAAACGCAGTGTCAAAAAAGAGGACAAACTAATTATAGAATGTAAACACTTGCGGGTACTGGTAAACTGAGAAACAAAAAGTAACCAAACGAAACGGAGCTGCACAAAAACGATATAGGTAAAAAAGGAAACGTAAACAGTAAAATTAGCAACCGAAATCTGTATTTAGAAAGGAAACGAAATCAAGCGAAACTGGTAAAAAGGAAAATTGAATCGATTTTAGCCGACACCAGTCGTTTTTCTTTATTTATCGATTTCGTTTTCTCTTCGCCTCGTTCGGTTACATTTCGTTTCTCAGTTTAACAGTACCCTGTTTACCAAATGTAAATATTTATGCTGGACAATAATTAATCAAAGCGAATAATTAAAATAAGATTATTTTATAGAAAACTGCAAAACATTGAGTTTTTATGTTGGTAAAGGTAAGTTTTAGATAGTATATTTTTAATATATGTACTTTTTATTCAATGTAAAAAATTGCGAAATTGATAGGTTCTATGTCTTTAACATTACAATTCTTTCATAATATTTACAATATGCATATATAACAAAATTAATACTCAAGTGGATGTTATAGGATACCAGAATGGATGTCGGTTTTGTCTGTAGACTTCAATAGTAAGAAAGATAAGAAGAACTGATTGAGTTAAATTAATCGTTATACAATACTCAAGTGAATGTTATAGTGTACTGGAGTGGATGTCAGATTTGTCTGTAGACTTTAATAATAGTAAAAATAATATCAAAATTAATATTTTTCTGTAATTATAACATGGTTACTCATTTGGAGAGAAGTTACCCATTTGGGTAACTATTCCCCATCGGATGTAGGTAATCATCGAGTTCGAGTCAGAGTTAAAGTTAAGATATCTCATTTATTAAACATGTTAAATGAGATATCATATATATTAATTTTACATGAGATATCTTATCTCAAGAGGTATAAATGTAAGATATCTCATATAATATATGATATATCTTATATATTTTATTATATGAGATATTTTATATATTATATATGATATCATTATATATATGAGATATCTTATATGTTGATTAAATATGAAAATGGTGTGTCATAAGCATTGATAAGAGTAGCTTAAAAAACAAGTAAATGCATTGTCTAAAATCTTAAGAAAATGGTGACAAGCTAGAATCGTGCATTGCTAAATACTTGTAGGATTTAGAAATAAGCTAAATATATGCCTTATAAAACTATAAAAAAAAACATGACAAATTTTGCATATACATGTATGCCTACTATACATGTAAAAGAGGAGGAACATCCAGAAGTGGCAGGAAGGAGGGCAACCCTGGTGTAAAAATAGCTGATTATATAGGAAATCACTGACTTGTTACAAGTAAAGCCCCTACCATTTCATGTGATACCGTGCATGTGAAACCATGCATGTGTTATATGAACTGAATATGTTAATGGGAGTCTCTTATTCAAAAAATGTGATTACGGGATATATATAGTATACACGGACTAAGTTGTTTAACACAAAGGGGTATTCTTTTCTAAAATTCTTTACTCCTGCTAAATCCCTAATTGAGCTCGTAGTTACAGCATTCTACTGTCTCACTGACACATTTGTTTTGCCTCTTGAATATCGTTTTCCTGACGTCATATAAATATTTCATTTAACTTGATAAGCTAGGTGTCTTGGAAAGTTATTTTTCACAATAGTGTGGCTCCTGGAGGTTAAAAATGACCTGCGCCTGGGGGCTTTTAAATGGCGACTTCCGACCTACACTTCATAAAAACGACCTATGCCAAAAAACGACCTGTGACCTCTCCGCCAAAATATGCCTTTTAAAAGCGACCTTGCGACCTCAGGCCCCTTTTAAAAGCGACCTTGCGACCTGAAGGGGGTACCCTGCAAGAGCCCAATAGTATTGTTCAATCTAAATTAAAGCATCAGAGTTTCAAAGACTGCTTACCTGTACGGCCCCAACCCCTGAACCTGTACAAATCATATATTGCTAGGTAACCATAAACAGAAAATTTTTAAATAATGTTTGATATTGTATACAAAAATAAATAGTTATAAATTAATTTTAATAACATTGTGACTCGAACTCTAATGAGGCTTGTTTAGCATATCTATTCTATCTATAGTGCTTATCATACTTATATATGTCTTGCGTAATAATTAGTAGTGCTTTTATGAATGCATATATTATTATTATTTAAAATGTACTGTATTCACTACTTGTGATAGTATTGTTTTGTTATTGTATGCATGCATAACTATTTGACTTGTTATGTTTCATCGCTGGGGCCTGTGTTGTACTGTTTTGCATGTGCCGTCCGAGTTTTCGTATGCTTTGTCATGTGAACCTTTCTTTGCATTGCATTTCATGGTTAGTGCCAGTTTCTACTTCATCAGTTCCATCCGTGTCATCGTCAGTGTTAGTGTCAGCCATGTTGCATGTTATTGTTGGTAGGAGCGATGGTTGTCTATTTTATATTTTCGGTTATCAGATATTTTCCCACTAAGTGACCTTCACCCTCTCCACTGGATGCGGAACAACGTTGATCTATCCTTTTATGGTAAGAAACATCATTGTCAAATTTCATAGCAATCGGATAACTAGAACTAAAGTTATCGTATATACACTAAAGTTAACAGACGCCGCGGACGACGACAACGACGACGACGACGACAGCATCATACCATTATACGTCCGCAATTTTTTTGCGGTCGTATAAAAAGGTGATAAGTGTTGATAATGGTTTTTAGCTCACCTGACCCGAAGGGTCATGTGAGCTATTGTCATCGTTAAGCGTCCGTCGTCCGTTAACTTTTCTTCAAAGATCTTCTCTGAAACCACTGAAGGGATTGCATTGATACTTGGTATACATGAACTTTAGGATGTCCTCTACCAAGTTTGTGAATTATATACATGTCGACCAACCAACATGGCCGCCGTTGCTAAAAATAGAACAGGGGGGGTCATACCATTGTTTTTGGCTTATAACTCAAAAAGTATAAGAGATAGAGAAAATCTGAAGCAACTTCCGTGTTCAGCATCAACAGCTCTACAAATCTCTCTATTGAGTCGAAGTTGTGAAACGACTCCTTATAGGAGTTATTGCCCTTTAATCATCAAAATTGACCATTTTTGCAGTTTTTGGACTATATCTTGAAAACGGTTAGAGCTAGAGGAAAAGTTAGCATTGCAGAATTGTTAAGCTCATTGAGATCTACAAAACTGATTTCAGTGTCAAAATTGTCAGATCAGCCGTTTAAGAGTTATTCCCCTTTAACTGTTTTTTCCATTAATTTTAACTGATTTTCAAAAATCTTCTGAAGGGATTGCATTGATACTTTGTATACTTGATCTTTAGGATGTCCTCTACCAAGTTTGTGAATTATATACATGTCAACCAACCAACATGGCCACCGTTGCTAAAAATAGAACAGGGGGGTCAGACCATTGTTTTTGGCTTATAACTTGAAAAGTATAAGATTTAGAGAAAATCTGAAGCAACCATCCTTGTTCAGCATAAAAAGCTCTACAAATCTCTCCATTGAGTCGAAGTTGTGAAACGACTTCTTATAGGAGTTATTGCCCTTTAATCATCAAAATTGACAATTTTTGCAGCTTTTGGACTATATATTGAAAACCGTTAGAGCTAGAGGAAAAGTTAGCATTGCAGAATTGTTAAGCTCATTGAGATCTACAAAAATGATTTCAGGGTCAAAATTGTCAGATCAGCCGTTAAAGAGTTATTCCCCTTTAACTGTTTTATTCCATTAATTTACACTGATTTTCAAAAATCTTCTTCTCTGAAACCACTGAAGGGATTGCATTGATACTTGGTATACGTGATCTTTAGGATGTCCTCTACCAAGTTTGTGAATTATATACATGTCAACCAACCAACATGGCCGCCATTGCTAAAAATAGAACAGGGGGTCAGACCATTGTTTTTGGCTTACAACTCGAAAAGTATAACAGATAGAGAAATTCCGAAGCAACCTACCTTGTTCAGCATCAAAGGCTCTACAAATCTCTCCATTGAGTCGAAGTTGTGAAACGACTCCTTATAGGAGTTATTGCCCTTTATTCATCAAGATTGACAATTTTTTGCAGTTTTTGGACCATATCTAGAAAACGGTTAGAGCTAGAGGAAAAGTCAGCATTGCAGAATTTTTTAGTTCATTGAGATCTACTTAAATGAAATCTGTGGCAACTTTTCTTGTTCAGCATTAAAAGGTCCTTATAGGAGTTATTGCCCTTTAACTGTTTCTTCTATTAATTTGAACTGATTTCCAAAAATCTTCTCTGAAACCACTGAAGGGATTGTTTTGCAACTTTGTATACTTGAAAGTTTGTGAAATTTATTCAAACTTTGGCATAAGAGATCAGGTGAGCGATTCAGGCGCCTGGGAGCCTCTAGTTTTCTTTTACAAACATATAAAAGAGAAACATTATTTCAGTTGGATTATAAGTGACTTTTTATTAGTAAAAGTATTCTACATATATATATTCTCAGTGATTTTTGAATTGCTTAACTTTCTTGATACATGTAGGAAAATAATAACAGTTGTGTTAATTTAAGGAAATTATGTGAAATGAAAAATATGACTTGAGCTGAGTGGAGATTTACCATGGGAATATTAATGAAACTTTTCATTATTGTTCTGTTAGTTTCATTTGCCAGAGATAGTAAGTATTTTTTTGTTCATAATTAAAAACAAGAAAAAAAGTGATATACATGTCATGCATGTACATTAAAATCTTTTTATATTCTGATTTATTTACATTAAAATCTAACAGCATGAACAAAAAGTATCACAAATTAATATTGGTTAGTTAGTTAAACTTGGTTTGAAATGCACTTAAAACACTTTTTCAAATAAATGGTACAAAGTTTGCAACAAAAAAGTTTTCAAGCACATTTTTATTCTGTTGAACAAGAAATTTATAACTTAGTTTGATGTAAAAACTAGGTACAACGAATGTATTGATCAACATTTTTATTGCTTGTACATGTAAAACACATTTGTTCTGAATTAATTGCTTATAGTTGTCTGAAATATTGACAAAACATGATTTTAATGTGTTTAATATGGGCATTATTTAAAAAAAATATTAATTTCATAAAATTTTTGGTGTATGGTAACATAAAACAATAAGCAGAACATGTATGCAATGCCATGTACAAATGTTTGCTTTCAACTCTTTTTAAAGTACCCAAGGTTGAATTAATGCTAATTTTACATGGAAAGTGTGTCTGTGATACAACTTTTTTGTTCTTTGACTTAGGTCTATAATATTTGACATGTGCATGCATCACCATGAGATGATGGGTCGCCTACCAGAATGACCTTCATATGACCTTGACCTTTGACTTCAAGATAAAATTAATGCTATTTTTACCCGTTAAACATGTCTGGGCCATATAAATTTTAATCCTTTTAATAAACAAAAAGCTTTGATTTTTGACATGATAATGTGTCATCATGGGAACAATGTGTCCATTACGATAATGACCTTGACCTGTGACTACAATGTCAAATAAATGTTAATTTGGCATGCAAAGCTTTCCAGGCCATAACTTTTTTATCCTTTGACATTGGGCTTTAGAATGTAGATGTTTAATTATTAAACATTTTGTTGTACAATGTATGTCATTGTGACTTTGACCTTTTGACCTCAAGGTTGAACTTGTGATATTTAAGGAAGGGGAGACATCAGTTTTAGTGCGCTAAAACAGTTTTTCCTAGTTAACTGTCTAAAATTACAATTTCTATGTTCAAGATACTTTTCTAAGTTACAGTCTTTTTTAATTTTTCCATACCAATATAGTTTTGAAGATGTATCAAATTTGGAAATTTTTTCCAATGTTAATTTTTCATATTTTTCTAAAACTGCTTTTTTGGCTGAATCTTTGAACTTTTCTTTAGTTAAGTTAAATTGGTCAGCATTTATATCCAAATCTTTTAAAATAGTATCTGCAAATGTATACCAAGAATAAACTCCCTTACTATGTAAAGATTTATTAACTGTAAATGATTCATAGACTAAAGGATTTACATTATTTGAATTTAATCTGTAGTAGTACATAAGGGTTTGAATTTTTATAAATGTATCTAAAGTAAACCTACCAAGCTCTGATCTTGCACCTATATTTGAAGCCATCCTTTTTAGCCCTAATACTGCCTTACAGAATTTTGTGTGAACTTTTTCGAAAGGGAATTAAGGAATCACAATAATTGTTGTTTTTAACTGCTCTTTTCTCAGAATTGTAGATTGAATTAAAAATATCCATATACCAAATTTCAGAATAATACGTCAAGATTGGTCTAATGAGTGTATCAAAAAGTTGACATGATAAAGTAGTAGGTACATAATTAAAGTTTGACATATAGCTCCTTAACAGAAATAAAACCTTGATACCTTTTTTTGACAGTTCTTCAGAGGATGATTAAAAATTTCCTCTGGTATTTATAATATTTCCAAAAAATTTAAAGTCTTTAACTTCACTTAATTGTTTATTGTTACATAAGAAGGGACCTGACTCTTTGTTATAGTTTTGAAATACCATTATTTTGGTTTTATTTGTATTGACAGTTAACTGCCATTTATTGCAATATTCAGAAAATTTATTTAAAGCATTTTGTAATCCATCATGCGATTCTGAAAGTAAAACTAGATCATCTGCATAACTAAGACTAGGAACCTTAGTTTGATACAAAGTTGGAGGAACACCCGTATTATCAAATATGGAATGCAAGTCATTTATATAACAATTAAATAGGGTAGGGCTAAGGCTATCCCCCTGACGAACTCCTCTATTGATGGGGAAGAAAGTAGAATGTTCATGGACATTCCCAATTTTTAGTGATGATTCACATAAATAAACATGAAGTGAATAACTAGTACATATTAAGTACAGTCATGGCATACAGTAAACAAGAGGCTCCCAGGAGCCTGAATCGCTCACCTGGTCTTAATGTCAACCCTTTGAAGACTTTTGTATAGCTAAATGAGCTGAATGTTTAAGCAATAAAAAGCTTTTCTCTATCTGCAATAGTTTTCATTCCAAAGCAAAAAACACTATTTTTCACCTTTAAAGGGCCATAACCCCTTAAAGGGGTCATCTGACAACTTCGACCCTAAAAAGACTTTTGTAGAGCTAATTAAGCTGAATATTTAAGCAAGCAACATCTTTTCTCTATCTGCAAAAGTTTTCTTTCTTTAGGCCAAAAACACTATTTTTTGCATTTAAGGGGCCGTAACCACTATAAGGGGTCATCTGGCAACTTTAACCCTGTGGAAACTTTTGTAGAGCTAAATGAGCTGAACATTTAAGCAAGCAACAACTTTTCTCTATCTGCAATAGTTTTCATTCCATAGGCCAAAAACACTATTTTCTGCCTTTAAGGGGCTGTAACCCCTATAAGGGGTCATCTGACAACTTCGACCATATGGAGACTTGTGTAGAGCTAAATGAGCTGTACATTTAAGCAAGCAACAGCTTTTCTCTATCTGCAATAGTTTTCATTCTTAAGGCCAAAAACTCTATTTTATGCCTTTAAGGGGCTGTAACCCCTATAAGGGGTCATCTGACAACTTTGACCTTATGGAGACTTTTGTAAAGCTAAATGAGCTGAACATTTAAGCAAGCAACAGCTTTTCTCTATCTGCAATAGTTTTCATTCTATAGGCCAAAAACACTATTTTTTGCCTTTAAGGGGCCGTAACCCCTATAAGGGGTCATCTGACAACTTCGACCATATGGAGACTTGTGTAGAGCTAAATGAGCTGAACATACAAGCAAGCAACAGCTTCTCTCTATCTGCAATAGTTTTCATTCTATAGGCCAAAAACATGAAAAAATGCTATTTTTCACCTTTAAGGGGCCGTAACCCCTATAAGGGGTCATCTGACAACTTTGACCAAATGGAGACTTTTGTAGAGCTTTTGATGCTGAATCAGTAGTGTGGCCTCAGATTTCCTCTATCTCTAATACTTTTTGATTTATAAGCCAAAAACAGTAGTCTGACCCCCTAGTCTATTTTTAGTAACGGCGGCCATGTTTTTTAACGGATCAAAAATCAAAACACAAGTTTGGTGCAGGACACCCTAAGGATCATTCATACCAAGTTTCATTAAATTCTGTTTGGTAGTTTCAGAGGAGAAGATTTTTGAAAAATTGTTAACAGACGACAGACGCCAAGTGATGGTAATAGCTCACAGTGATGGCAGATAGAGATTAGCTGTTGCTTGCTTAAATGTTCAGCTCATTTAACTCTACAAAAGTCACATAGGGTCGAAGTTGTCAGATGACCCCTTATAGGGGTTACGGCCCTTTAAAGGTGAAAAATAGCCATTTTTCATGTTTTTGGTCTACAGAATGAAAAATATTGCAGATAGAGATTAGCTGTTGCTTGGTTAAAGGTTTAACTCTTTTATCTCTACGAAAGTCTCCATAGGGTCGAAGTTGTCAGACAACCCCTTAAAGGGGTTACGGCCCTTTAACAAGACCAATCGATGTCTGGCCCTGCGTCGCATGGCAAAACGTTGAACCCTGTACGTTCTAGGCCCAATATGGAAAGTAAATAGTTTTTGACACTTGCATCCTATGGTGGACTGACAAAGCATATTTGTCACATGCAACCCAATTTATAGACTGAAAATGAATATTTAAGATCCTTATACATGTATCTAACAAGAATATAAAAAAAAAACCAGACAAAAAATTTATATTTCAATTTCCCCCCTTTTGACCCCTAATTGCTTAACAGAAAAGGAAGGGTCAAGAAGAAATTTATCCTCCATTTTGTATCCAAAATATGACAAAAATTAACTTTTTAAATAAAATAAAAAATGTCACATTTTTGCCCCTTTTGGGCCCCTTGTTCCTATACAAAAAGAGAGAGGACACCCAAAATCATCCCCACCCTTTAATTTATGGTGAGTAACACTCCTGTAAAGTTTCATAGCATTTGGTCAACCAAAACAAGTTATTGTGGAAACAAATAAAAAAGTTGCTTTTTGGCCCCTTTAGGACCCTCAGTTTCTAAAAGAAAAAAGAGGGGACACCCAAAATCAGCCCAACCCTTCCTTTTATGGTAAGTAACATTACTGTAAAGTTTCATAGCAATTGGTCAACCAGAACAAAAGTTATTGTGGAAAAAATTTAAAAAGTCACTTTTTTGGCCCCCTTTGGGCCTCTAATTTCCAAACGAAAAAAGAGGGGACACCCAAAATCAGCCCAATCCTTCCTTTTATGGTAAGTAACATTACTGTAAAGTTTCTTAGCATTTGGTCGACCAGAACAAAAGTTATTGTGGAAACAAATAAAAAAGTCACCTTTTTGGTCCCTTTAGGGCCCCTAATTTCTAAACGAATAAAGAGGGGACACCCAAAATCAGCCCAACCCTTCCTTTTATGGTAAGTAACATTACTGTAAAGTTTCATAGCAATTGGTCAACCAGAACAAAAGTTATTGTGGAAAAAAAATTAAAAGTCGCTTTTTTGGCCCCTTTAGGGCCCCTAATTTCTAAACGATATTATAAAATGACCCCAAAAGGGGAGGTGCACATCTTCAATATATCTGTAATCACTGTGTTAAATTTCAGAAAAATCTAGTGTTTGGTTTTTGAGATTCAGATTACACAAGACAGGCACCCCATAGCGGGACGGACGGACAGACGGACAGACGGACGGACGGACGGACGGAGTGACCCGACTACTAGACCTGCTTTCGCCTTTGGCGACGCAGGTAAAAATAGCATTTTTCATGTTTTTGTCCTACAGAATGAAAACTATTGCACATAGAGATTAGCTGTTGCTTGCTTAATGTTCAGCTCATTTAGCTCTACAAAATTCTCCGCAGGGTCGAAGTTGTCAGATGATCCCTTATAGGGGTTACGGCCCATGAAAAATAGCGATTTTTCATGTTTTTGTCCTACAGAATGAAAACTATTGCAGATAGAGATTAGCTAATGCTTGCTTAAATGTTCAGCTCATTAGCTCTACAAAATTTTCCATAGGGTCGAAGTTGTCAGATGACCCCTTAAAGGGGTTACCGCCCCTGAAAAATAGCGATTTTTCATGTTTTTGGCCTACAGAATGAAAACTATTGCAGATAGAGATTAGCTGTTGCTTGCTTAAATGTTCAGCTCATTTAGCTCTACAAAATTCTCCATAGGGTCGAAGTTGTCAGATGACCCCTTATAGGGGTTACGGCCCCTGAAAAATAAAGATTTTTATGTTTTTGGCCTATAGAATGGAAACAATTGCAGATAGAGATTAGCTGTTGCTTGCTTAAATGTTCAGCTCATTTAGCTCTACGAAAGTCTCCATAGGGTCGAAGTTGTCAGATAACCCTTTATAGGGGTAACGGCCCCTGAAAAATACCCTTTTTTCATGTTTTTGGCCTACAGAATGAAAACTATTGCACATAGAGATTAGCTGTTGCTTGCTTAAATGTTAAGCTCATTTAGCTCTACAAAATTCTCCATAGGGTCGAAGTTGTCAGATGACCCCTTATAGGGGTTACGGCCCCTGAAAAATAGCGATTTTTCATGTTTTTTGCCTACAGAATGAAAACTATTGCAGATAGAGATTGGCTGTTGCTTGCTTAAATGTTCAGCTCATTTAGCTCTACAAAATTCTCCATAGGGTCGAAGTTGTCAGATGACCCCTTAAAGGGGTTACGGCCCATGAAAAATAGCGATTTTTCATGTTTTTGTCCTACAGAATGAAAACTATTGCAGATAGAGATTAGCTGTTGCTTGCTTAAATGTTCAGCTCATTAGCTCTACAAAATTTTCCATAGGGTCAAAGTTGTCAGATGACCCCTTAAAGGGGTTACCGCCCCTGAAAAATACCGATTTTTCATGTTTTTGGCCTACAGAATGAAATCTATTGCAGATAGAGATTAGCTGTTGCTTGCTTAAATGTTCAGCTCATTTAGCTCTACAAAATTCTCCATAGGGTCGAAGTTGTCAGATGACCCCTTATAGGGGTTACGGCCATTGAAAAATAAAGATTTTTATGTTTTTGGTCTACAGAATGAAAAATATTGCAGATAGAGATTAGCTGTTGCTTGCTTAAATGTTTAACTCTTTTATCTCTACGAAAGTCTCCATAGGGTCGAAGTTGTCAGACAACCCCTTAAAGGGGTTACGGCCCTTTAAAAATAGCATTTTTCATGTTTTTGTCCTACAGAATGAAAACTATTGCACATAGAGATTAGCTGTTGCTTGCTTAATGTTCAGCTCATTTAGCTCTACAAAATTCTCCGCAGGGTCGAAGTTGTCAGATGATCCCTTATACGGGTTACGGCCCATGAAAAATAGCGATTTTTCATGTTTTTGTCCTACAGAATGAAAACTATTGCAGATAGAGATTAGCTGTTGCTTGCTTAAATGTTCAGCTCATTAGCTCTACAAAATTTTCCATAGGGTCGAAGTTGTCAGATGACCCCTTAAAGGGGTTACCGCCCCTGAAAAATAGCGATTTTTCATGTTTTTGGCCTACAGAATGAAAACTATTGCAGATAGAGATTAGCTGTTGCTTGCTTAAATGTTCAGCTCATTTAGCTCTACAAAATTCTCCATAGGGTCGAAGTTGTCAGATGACCCCTTATAGGGGTTACGGCCCCTGAAAAATAGCCTTTTTTCATGTTTTTGGCCTACAGAATGAAAACTATTGCAGATAGAGATTAGCTGTTGCTTGCTTAAATGTTAAGCTCATTTAGCTCTACAAAATTCTCCATAGGGTCGAAGTTGTCAGATGACCCCTTATAGGGGTTACGGCCCCTGAAAAATAGCCTTTTTTCATGTTTTTGGCCTACAGAATGAAAACTATTGCACATAGAGATTAGCTGTTGCTTGCTTAAATGTTAAGCTCATTTAGCTCTACAAAATTCTCCATAGGGTCGAAGTTGTCAGATGACCCCTTATAGGGGTTACGGCCCCTGAAAAATAGCGATTTTTCATGTTTTTTGCCTACAGAATGAAAACTATTGCAGATAGAGATTGGCTGTTGCTTGCTTAAATGTTCAGCTCATTTAGCTCTACAAAATTCTCCATAGGGTCGAAGTTGTCAGATGACCCCTTAAAGGGGTTACGGCCCATGAAAAATAGCGATTTTTCATGTTTTTGTCCTACAGAATGAAAACTATTGCAGATAGAGATTAGCTGTTGCTTGCTTAAATGTTCAGCTCATTAGCTCTACAAAATTTTCCATAGGGTCAAAGTTGTCAGATGACCCCTTATAGGGGTTACGGCCCCTGAAAAATAGCCTTTTTTCATGTTTTTGGCCTACAGAATGAAAACTATTGCAGATAGAGATTAGCTGTTGCTTGCTTAAATGTTCAGCTCATTAGCTCTACAAAATTTTCCATAGGGTCAAAGTTGTCAGATGACCCCTTAAAGGGGTTACCGCCCCTGAAAAATACCGATTTTTCATGTTTTTGGCCTACAGAATGAAATCTATTGCAGATAGAGATTAGCTGTTGCTTGCTTAAATGTTCAGCTCATTTAGCTCTACAAAATTCTCCATAGGGTCGAAGTTGTCAGATGACCCCTTATAGGGGTTACGGCCATTGAAAAATAAAGATTTTTATGTTTTTGGTCTACAGAATGAAAAATATTGCAGATAGAGATTAGCTGTTGCTTGCTTAAATGTTTAACTCTTTTATCTCTACGAAAGTCTCCATAGGGTCGAAGTTGTCAGACAACCCCTTAAAGGGGTTACGGCCCTTTAAAAATAGCATTTTTCATGTTTTTGTCCTACAGAATGAAAACTATTGCACATAGAGATTAGCTGTTGCTTGCTTAATGTTCAGCTCATTTAGCTCTACAAAATTCTCCGCAGGGTCGAAGTTGTCAGATGATCCCTTATACGGGTTACGGCCCATGAAAAATAGCGATTTTTCATGTTTTTGTCCTACAGAATGAAAACTATTGCAGATAGAGATTAGCTGTTGCTTGCTTAAATGTTCAGCTCATTAGCTCTACAAAATTTTCCATAGGGTCGAAGTTGTCAGATGACCCCTTAAAGGGGTTACCGCCCCTGAAAAATAGCGATTTTTCATGTTTTTGGCCTACAGAATGAAAACTATTGCAGATAGAGATTAGCTGTTGCTTGCTTAAATGTTCAGCTCATTTAGCTCTACAAAATTCTCCATAGGGTCGAAGTTGTCAGATGACCCCTTATAGGGGTTACGGCCCCTGAAAAATAGCCTTTTTTCATGTTTTTGGCCTACAGAATGAAAACTATTGCAGATAGAGATTAGCTGTTGCTTGCTTAAATGTTAAGCTCATTTAGCTCTACAAAATTCTCCATAGGGTCGAAGTTGTCAGATGACCCCTTATAGGGGTTACGGCCCCTGAAAAATAGCCTTTTTTCATGTTTTTGGCCTACAGAATGAAAACTATTGCACATAGAGATTAGCTGTTGCTTGCTTAAATGTTAAGCTCATTTAGCTCTACAAAATTCTCCATAGGGTCGAAGTTGTCAGATGACCCCTTATAGGGGTTACGGCCCCTGAAAAATAGCGATTTTTCATGTTTTTTGCCTACAGAATGAAAACTATTGAAGATAGAGATTGGCTGTTGCTTGCTTAAATGTTCAGCTCATTTAGCTCTACAAAATTCTCCATAGGGTCGAAGTTGTCAGATGACCCCTTAAAGGGGTTACGGCCCATGAAAAATAGCGATTTTTCATGTTTTTGTCCTACAGAATGAAAACTATTGCAGATAGAGATTAGCTGTTGCTTGCTTAAATGTTCAGCTCATTAGCTCTACAAAATTTTCCATAGGGTCAAAGTTGTCAGATGACCCCTTAAAGGGGTTACCGCCCCTGAAAAATACCGATTTTTCATGTTTTTGGCCTACAGAATGAAAACTATTGCAGATAGAGATTAGCTGTTGCTTGCTTAAATGTTCAGCTCATTTAGCTCTACAAAATTCTCCATAGGGTCGAAGTTGTCAGATGACCCCTTATAGGGGTTACGGCCATTGAAAAATAAAGATTTTTATGTTTTTGGCCTATAGAATGGAAACAATTGCAGATAGAGATTAGCTGTTGCTTGCTTAAATGTTCAGCTCATTTAGCTCTACGAAAGTCTCCATAGGGTCGAAGTTGTCAGATAACCCTTTATAGGGGTTACGGCCCCTGAAAAATAGCCTTTTTTCATGTTTTTGGCTTACAGAATGAAAACTATTGCACATAGAGATTAGCTGTTGCTTGCTTAAATGTTAAGCTCATTTAGCTCTACAAAATTCTCCATAGGGTCGAAGTTGTCAGATGACCCCTTATAGGGGTTACGGCCCATGAAAAATAGCGATTTTTCATGTTTTTTGCCTACAGAATGAAAACTATTGCAGATAGAGATTGGCTGTTGCTTGCTTAAATGTTCAGCTCATTTAGCTCTACAAAATTCTCCATAGGGTCGAAGTTGTCAGATGACCACTTATAGGGGTAACGGCCCCTGAAAAATAACGATTTTTCATGTTTTTGGCCTACAGAATGAAAACTATTGCAGATAGAGATTAGCTGTCGCTTGCTTAAATGTTCAGCTCATTTAGCTCTACAAAATTCTTCATAGGGTAGAAGTTGTCAGATGATCCCTTATAGGGGTTATGGCCCCTTATAGGTGAAAAATGGTGTTTTTGGCCTATAGAATGAAAACTATTGCAGGTAGAGAAAAGCTGTTGCTTGCTTAAATGTTCAGCTCATTTAGCTCTACAAAAGTATAGGGTGAACATCAAGACCAGGTGAGCGATTAAGGCTCCTGGGAGCCTCTTGTTTTTCCATTTAAAGCATAGCAGATAAGTTTTCATTATCTGGAGTGAAAGATGTAGCATTGAAGTTCATTGATCAACATTTTGTTACACTTTGTGTGTCTTGTCAAGCAAAATTTGACACATCTGTCTGTAGATTTAATTATTGAAATTCTTAAAAGGGATTCTCTTGATGTAAGTGAAGAATTTTTGTTCAATATGATAAATACTGCCTGTTCTGTAGAAAAGGGATTATGGGGAAAATTGATACCTCATATCAGATTTGGGCTAATGAATACACGCGTTTTTGCTTCTAAATGTGTTTTCAGTAATATTGAAACTCGAATGTCCCCATTGGTGTAACAAACATCAAATTGGTATTCTTAGTAGATATTCTGAATATCCCGAAGGAGGGAGCAGATGTACCAATGGGGTATCCGATTGTCAAAAGTCCGAAAGGGCAGAGACCAAACCAGTAAACACCAACAAGAACGGGACAAAAACAGACATGTAAAACATAGAAACACAAAATAACTGAATATCAATCAACAACGCAAACTCCCGTCGAAACAAGAGTGAACTCAGGTGCTACTATGAAATGACTAATGAGTCATCTACTCAGGTGAAGTCAAAAATAGTTGTAAACGTTCAGTGGACAAAGGAGGAACAAGATGAGATAAAGAAGTATTTTGCTAAACATTTAAAGATCATGTCAACACCAAACCAAACAGAAGTCATGTCAGGCAGGCGCGTAGCTGCCGTTAGGCAAAACAAGCCTTTGCCTGCACTTAATTTTGCCTTTTTTTTCTTTTTTTTAAGTTCCTCACACATTATGCTGTTGATCGTAAATGTATTGATATTAAAATCTGTTTATCTGTTAGTGTTTAAAGTAGAATGCATCATGATCAGAATATTGTCAAATTGCGGATCTCCGATATTGTTCAGGCTCTTGTACTGTTTACCAGTGATCATCCCAGCATTCTTCCGTAAATGACTCTTTGCAGTGTAAGATGACCAGGTTGAGATGCGAGCACGTGCCGCGATCTCACACTGGTCAATTAACCAATTATAACCGTCGGTACTGATATTGATCGATGATGTCGACCAATAAAACGCGGGTATGTTAATGTAGTTCCGAGAATTTTTTCCAGGAAAAGATAACTCTTCCATCCTGATGAATATTTATTAGCTGTATTGGTTGCCCCTGACGACGCGATATTTTTCTTCCATGTTATTCCATCACAATCTGCATTATTCGGTCTCACATCGATTCAAAAGTTAATATTTATTCTAAAAGAACCCTTTGTTTCATTTCAAGTGAACATATTTGTTATATCTCACAGAATATAAAATATGTCAAAAGCCGTGGGCGTATTTCAATGACCATATTTGGAAAATCATTATCGGAAAAGTGCTTGGACGTTGTTATGACGTCGTCCATTTTGTGTAAGTGACGTTGAAATGTCAACAAGCACCTGTTTTTTTAATAAAAGTCAGTTGTAACGTCTCTACTCTAAAGATGATGACCTTGTTGGCGGAGCTCTGAATTAATTTTATTATGGGAAACAATTTTAACATTCTTTTATTGACGACATGGACGATGTAGCCGTACAATCGTTAGTCCTTGCTGAAATCCGACCCAGTGTTGGCAGTGTGATGATTTGCCATGCAACTTTGGACCACTACGAATATCGGAAAAATACAAACAGGTTATATATTAGTTTTGTGTATTTCATGAGAAATATGATGTATAAAATTGTATCGCTAGCCTACCATTACTTTGACAATAAAGAAGAAAACTCGTGCCAATTTCTCAGATTTTATACATGTGTGTTATTTCTTGACTTTTAAAATGCTTTTGCACACACATTATAAGTTTTAGGTCATTGTAGCTCACGTCTTAGGTCTTTTGCTGGTAGTGCCAAAAGTTAAAATTCAGCATTGCTGTCAGCTAGTAAAAACTAGAGGCTCCCAGGAGCCTGAATCGCTCACCTGATCTCTTACAATGTATGCCAAAGTTTGAATAAATTTCAAACTTTCAAGTATACAAAGTTGGGAAACAATCCTTTCAGTGGTTTCAGAGAAGATTTTTGGAAATCAGTTTAAATTAATAGAAAAAACAGTTAAAGGGCAATAACAACTGTAAGGACCTTTTGATGCTGAACAAAAAAAATTGCTTCCGATTTTCTTTATCTCTTATACTTTTTGAGTTATAAGCCAAAAACAATGGTTTGACCCCCCTGTTCTATTTTTAGCAACGGCGGCCATGTTGGTTGGTCGACATGTATATAATAAATTCACAAACTTGGTAGAGGACATCCTAAAGATCATGTATACCAAGTATCAATGCAATCCCTTCAGTGGTTTAAGAGAAGAAGATTTTTGAAAATCAGTGTAAATTAATGGAAAAAAACAGTTAAAGGGGAATAACTCTTAAACGGCTAATCTGACAATTTAGACCCTTAATCATTTTTGAAAATCTCAACGAGCTAAACAATTTCGCAATGCTAACTTTTCCTCTAGCTCTAACGGTTTTCAAGATATTGTCCAAAAACTGCAAAAATGGTCAATTTTGATGATTAAAGGGCAATAACTCCTATAAGGAGTCGTTTCACAACTTCGACTCAATGGAGAGGTTCGTAGAGCTATTGATGCTGAACAAGGATGGTTGCTTCGGATTTTCCCTATCTCTTATACTTTTTGAGTTATAAGCCAAAAACAATGGTCTGACCCCCCTCTTATATTTTTAGCAACGGCGGCCATGTTGGTTGGTCGACATGTATATAATTAAAAAAACTTGGTAGAGGACATCCTAAAGATCATGTATAGCAAGTATCAATGCAATCCCTTCAGTAGTTTTAGAGAAGAAGATTTTTTGAAAATCAGTGTAAATTAATGAAAAAAAAACAGTTAAAGGGGAATAACTCTTAAACGGCTGATCTGACAATTTAGACCCTGAAATCATTTTTGTAGATCTCAATGAGCTAAACAATTCTGCAAGGTTAACTTTTCCTCTAGCTCTAACGGTTTTCAAGATATTGTCCAAAAACTGCAAAAATGGTCAAATTTAATGATTAAAGGGCAATAACTCCTATAATGAGTCGTTGCACAACTTCGACTCAATGGAGAGATTCGTAGAGCTTTTGATGCTGAACAAGGAAGGTTGCTTCGGATTTTCTCTATCTTTTAAACTTTTTGAGTTATAAGCCAAAAACAATGGTCTGACCCCCCTATTCTATTTTTAGCAACGGCGGCCATGTTGGTTGGTCGACATGTATATAATTCACAAACTTGGTAGAGGACATCCTAAAGATCATGTATACCAAGTATCAATGCAATCCCTTCGGTAGTTTTAGAGAAGATTTTTGAAAATCAGTGTAAATTAATGGAAAAAAACAGTTAAAGGGGAATAACTCTTAAACGGCTGATCTGACAATTTAGACCCTGAAATCATTTTTGTAGATCTCAATGAGCTAAACAATTCAGCAATGCTAACTTTTCCTCTAGCTCTAACGGTTTTCAAGATATTGTCCAAAAACTGCAAAAATGGTCAAATTTGATGATTAAAGGGCAATAACTCCTATAAGGAGTCGTTTCACAACTTCGACTCAATGGAGAGATTCGTAGAGCTTTTGATGCTGAACAAGGAAGGTTGCTTCGGATTTTCTCTATCTCTTATACTTTTTGAGTTATAAGCCAAAAACAATGGTCTGACCCCCCCTGTTCTAATTTTAGCAACGGCGGCCATGTTGGTTGGTCGACATGTATATAATTCACAAACTTGGTAGAGGACATCCTAAAGATCATGTATACCAAGTATCAATGCAATCCCTTCAGTGGTTTCAGAGAAGAAGATCTTTGAAGAAAAGTTAACGGACGGACGACGGACGCTTAACGATGACAATAGCTCACATGACCCTTCGGCTCAGGTGAGCTAATAAAAGGACAGTAATTAACTTGATCATTTTGAAAATTTAAAAGGTTAGGATAGGATGTGGTCATACATTTTGATTTTGTACTCATGCATGACATGTACATACAGTCCTGTACAGTTAATAAAATTTCATTTTATGGTATAAAATCCTTTTCATTACTGCTAAGATAACCAAGTAATACACCTGAAAATTGTTATTGTTCAATATGTCACATAACAGTATTACATCTGTAATCAGTATGTTATCTCTTCTTTTTCATTATAGCTGCATGAGCTAGTATACTATATATATAGAATGTACTTCTAACTTTGATGTTTGAAATTTTATAGATAATTGAAAAGCAACGCAATAATGATCATTAGATTAGCTGACAAAACAACACCACTGTCATTTTTGACAGAACGGAATACATCAACGAAAGGAAGAGATAACCTTACGCCACAAGAAACAAAATAACGAAAGAAATGCATGCACAGGTTTTTCTTGATAAGATAACCCATGCAATCAGACAAAGATTATATCTTCTTTCCAAATCACATAATGTTACACCATATATCATCAATGAAAGAAAAAATGACTGCACAATATACGTTTTAACGTATATGAAGCTATTGATTATAAAGCACAGGATTGTTTGATGACAGATGACGATGCAACCTATTATTGACAGAAAACCTATGATGGCAAAGCATCGACACAAAAACCCGAAAGAGATGGATGTTGATAATAAAATAATTCACCCTTAAAACAAATAGAAATAATAGATCGCTAAGGTGTCGGACCCTTAATAAAATGTCAGTGCAACATAATCTGTTAAAGATGAGATAATATACATGAATACTATATTAACATGAAATCAGTATATAATGGCTTGGTCCCTGATGATGAACATGGCCAAGGTCAATTAGTATTAGCTAATTGGTCTAAATAGATAGTCTCATTGACTGATGACGTAGGCGGAAGTTCATGTTACTCATTCTCATTATTTTAATATCCATGCTAGGGAACGGACGTGTCGAGTGCGACACGTCATACTGTAAGTATTCCACTTTATTTGCCTTGGTGGCTATGCATTTATATTTTATAGGCCTAGGTGGTCATGCACTGATAATTGATAGGCCTAGGTGGCCGTGCAGTGATAATTTTAAGGCCTAGGTGGCCATGCACTGATAATTTATAGGCCTAGGTGGCCATGCACATTAAGGCCTAGCTGGCCATGATATAGACCTAGGTGGTCATGCACATATAGGCCTAGGTGGCCATGAACATATAGACCTAGGTGGTCAAGCACATATTGGCCTAGGTGGCTATGAAAAGATATTTCATGAAATAAATATTGAGTCACATGTGTGCACGTTTTTTGCGTAGAGAAAAGCTTAGAACATGTTTTGATTTAAATGCTACTGATGAGAGGTTACTCCTTGAAATATCGATATATAGCATATCCAAATTAACCGTTCATACCCGCGTTTTGGTATTTGTAATGTATAACTTTAAAGAACATATATGCTAACAAATATGAATAATAGATAAATGCTTATTTGTGAACATAATGACATTGTGTATTTTCTATTTCAAGGACATATAACCTTGTTGTATTGAAAGAAGTTCACGTGTCGAGGACTGTTTTGATATGGTTGAGTAAATTTAAATATACACCAAACATGTGCTTGATTATTAGTTAAAATTTACAAGTATTTATTTTGATTTCAGAGATGTAAGTGTTATAAAAGAAGAGGATTACTTTCTGTGGAAATACAGGAATTCAAATATATGATTGATGTTAGTTAGTGTGTTTTATCCAACGAAATATTTATAATATTCAAATTATCTGATCTTTGCATTGTTTTTGAAAGATATCCGTTGTGTTAATGCATAATAAGCTTGTTCTGTTGGCCAATACATGTAGCAGTTAAGTCTTGTAAGTGCCGTCACGTAATTTCTTTTCGAAAACTGTTTCGTTAGTTGCTTAACATTATTATTAGAATTCATTAAGAAAAGAAGAAATAGTTATACATGTACAACGGACATATTTAATTATATAACATGTTTAATATATGAAATATCTTAATAGGCTAAGCTTGTTAACAGAATATAGTATTGTTCCTTTCAGAGTAACATAAGGTACGGAATGGAAGTGATCCCGTTACGCTGGAAAAGCATTAACCCAGAGATGGAAGACAGAAATGAAAGCCAAATTAGACAATGTGAATGATATAGCAATCTATTATAACAATAGACTTAAGGGATCGTTATTTCATGTTAAACGAGTGAGTGAGTGAGTTGGTGTTTTACGCCCGTGCAACGCTATATAGGTTATTTACAGGCGATGAACATGAAAAGGATGATACAATGAACATGAAATGATGATGATAAATGAAATATGGGATGGGATGGGACACAAAGGACTGGTAAATTTTGAAGAACCACAGGAAAAGGGGAGAGGTGGGTAGGGGCGGAAAATTTAGCCTATGTGGTGCACTACTTGGCGGTCCACAAAGGGGTCTTTTACGTGCACGAAGCGTGGCACTCTCCACACACGTTGGCCCACTATGGTCGGCGGTCAGGGTTTCCGTATTATAGACCTGACAACCCCCGCGGACGAGGGCCACCCTATTCAGCCACCTAGGGTACGCACTTGGTCGCTCTGTGGGCTGAGCACTGACCCGACGTCAGAATCCCAAGACCCTTAGTCGCCTCTTACGACAAGCTAGGCTCTGCTGTGGGCCTATTCGCCACCCGGGCCCCCCACGGGACCTGTCTATCCATAAGCATGGATATTAAAATAATGAGAATGAGTAACACGAACTTCCGCCTACGTCATCAGTCAATGAGACTATACCCATATGGGTGTTTTAGACAGAGATACACCAAATGTGGACAATTTGTTAATATATTAGCAATATATACATATTTTGCCTTGAAGAAATTTTTTATTGACGGAAAAGTAAAATATATGACATCGAACAAGAATTGGTGTAAATTGTCCACATTTTGGTGTACGTATCTTTATGTTTTCGGTTCTACGCTTCGGGTTTACTTCCCATAACTTAACATGAACTGAAAGCATAGAGATAGCAGACACTGAGGATATGGGTATGTTCGAAACACCTGGTGATCTAATAAGTTGGGGTGCAGAAATTGGATATAGCCTCCTATTACTTATAAACATAAAAATAGTGAGTGAGTGAGTGAGTTGGTGTTTTACGCCCGTGCAACGCTATATAGGTTATTTACAGGCGATGAACATGAAAAGGATGATAAAATGAACATGAAATGATGGTGATAAATGAAATATGGGGTGGGGAGGGACACAAAGGACCGGTAAATTTTGAAGAACCACAGGAAAAGGGGAGAGGTGGGTAGGGACGGAAAATTTAGCCTATGTGGTGCACTACTTGGCGGTCCACAAAGGGGTCTTTTACGTGCATGAAGCGTGGCATTCTCCACACACGTTGGCCCACTATGGTCGGCGGTCAGGGTTTCCGTATTATAGACCTGACAACCCCCGCGGACGAGGGCTACCCTATTCAGCCACCTAGGGTACACACTTGGTTGCTCTGTGGGCTGAGCACTGACCCGACGTCAGAATCCCAAGACCCTTAGTCGCCTTTTACAAGCTAGGCTCTGCTGCGGGCCTATTCGCCACCCAGGCCCCGCACGGGACAACATAAAAATAGAACAGGGAGTAAAAGAGCAGTTTTATGCAAATAAATGTAACTCTGGGAAGGACTATAAGTAATCAGCATGTCAAGATCTACCTACCCTGAAATTTTTAAGATTCCAATTTTAATTTTGCAGGAGATGGTAGGTTGGACAGTCCTGGACACTCTGTCCAGTATTGTACATACACTTTTATGGAGATGACAACAAAGCAGATCTTATGTGTTCCCTCAATGGACAAAAGGAAAACAGCTAGAAAGAGCATAAACTTGGAAAAGGCATGTTTCCACAAAGTTCTTTGCTTTTTGATAGAAAAAGGTCTACACATTGTTGAGGTCGTAACAGATGCTCATGTACAAGTAGAAGCATTAATGAGTAAGTTTAATTGCTAAATGATAGTTTTTTGGGGTTTTATAGCAAAACAAAGACTCTTACCCACAACACCTCATGACCTCATACATGTATACCCCTTAATAGATTTTCATTAAACTTTTAGTTTTACACTCAATCATGTGAATATATAGTAGATTTGCAACTCCTATTCTAAAATTTCATCTGGTTGGTTATAGTCTTGCAAGAGAATTAATTTGTGATCAATAGCTTAGATTTTTTATTTTCTTTATCCTGTACACATTGAGTAGATGTATAGTCTGCTTGATATTGTATTATAATAACATGGATATCAAAGTTAAAAGTGTTTTAAATGTGTGTGATTTTATTTTTCACAGAGGGGGTTTCCAGGCATCAAACATTCCATTTTATATATGGCATTGGGCCAAAAACTGAGGGAAAAAGATAATAAAGGTATATGCTTTTAGGTACTCATGATCAAATTGATCAAAATGCTTTTTATGTCCAATCTAGTGAGTGAGTGAGTGAGTTGGTGTTTTACGCCCGTGCAACGCTATATAGGTTATTTACAGGCGATGAACATGAAAAGGATGATACAATGAACATGAAATGATGATGATATATGAAATATGGGATGGGGTGGGAAACACAGGGACGGTAAATTTTGAAGAACCACAGGAAAAGGGGAGAAGTGGGTAGGGGCGGAAAATTTAGCCTATGTGGTGCACTACTTGGCGGTCCACAAAGGGGTCTTTTACGTGCATGAAGCGTGGCATTCTCCACACACGTTGGCCCACTATGGTCGGCGGTCAGGGTTTCCGTATTATAGACCTGACAACCCCCGCGGGCGAGGGCTACCCTATTCAGCCACCTAGGGTACACACTTGGTCGCTCTGTGGGCTGAGCACTGACCCGACGTCAGAATCCCAAGACCCTTAGTCGCCTCTTACGACAAGCTAGGCTCTGCTGCGGGCTCTGCTGCGGGCCTATTCGCCACCCGGGCCCCGCACGGGACTATGTCCAATCTACGATAGAAGTCTGTTCAGTCAGTCCCAAATCAGATTTACCAATAACATGAACAAGTTGAAGAGGTTACTTTACCATTAATGCAGTTTGTTATTATCATGAAACTTTGTACACACATACATCAGGACCTGAACAAACAAAAATGATCATAAAATTGTACATGTCTCATCAACTGTATCATTGATTGGTCACAGAAAGAAGAGGCTCCCAAGAGCCTGAATCGCTCACCTGAACTACACAGATATATATATTTGTAGATATTATTGTGCTTAACCATATGTGACTTAAATTTATGAAATATCTTGGTTAGTTTTCAAGATATTGGGCTTAATAAGTGCAAATTTGGCAAACATTAGGAAAAAGAACAATAACTCCCACATCAGCAGACACATCTTTTCAGAAATTTCAGGACAGGTAGATCTTAATATGCTGATCACTTTTGATTCCTGCACAATTTTGATATCTGAAACCAGTTTTGAGTTATTAGCAAAAAAATGAAATTTGCCCCTATGTTCTATTTTTAGCCATCTTGGCCATGTTTTTTTTACGAATCAAAAATCTGAACGATAGAGTTGTAGCATATAAGCTATCAAACAGTGTGCCATGTTAAGATGCAGTTGGTCTTACCGTTTCAGACAAGTCAGGGAAAAAGTAATGAACAATGGTAAATATTGACGCTTTAAGGGCCATAACTCCTAAAAGAAATGGTTCTACAGCTTTGACCTAATTACATGAATTGTAGATCTTGATGTGCTTAATCATATGCAATTTGAATTTTTGAAATATCTTGTATAGTTTTCAAGATATATGGCTAAATAAGTGAAAAATTTTGAAAAAATCCAGAAAAAGGGCAATAACTCCAATGTCGTTTGTTGGATCTTCTTGAAAATTTCAGAGCAGGTAGATCTTGAGATGCTGATCACTTTTGTCTTCCATCAGAAATTTGATATCTATTACCGTTTTTGAGTTATTTGCAAAAAAATTTAATTTGACCCCTATGTTCTATTTTAAGCAATGGAGGCCATATTTTTTGACGAATCAAAAATCCGAACAATAGAATTGTAGCATTAATGCTATTAAACAACTGTGCCAAGTTTGGTTGAAGTTGGATGTATGGTGTCAGACAAGTTAATCTTTTAAATTCAGGGTAAAAGTAATGAAAAATGGTAAATTTTGACGCTTTAAGGGCCATAACTCCTAAAAGAAATGGTTTTACAGCTTTGACCTAATTACATGAAATGTAGATCTTGATGTGCTTAATCATATGCAATTTGAATTTTTAAAATATCTTGTATAGTTTTCAAGATATAGGGCTAAATAAGTGCAAAATTTTGAAAAAATCCAGAAAAAGGGCAATAACTCCTACATCGGTTGTTGGATCTTTTTGAAAATTTCTGGGCAGGTAGATCTTGAGGTGCTGATCACTTTTACCCTTGCCAGAATTCAGATATCTGTTACCGTTTTTGAGTTATTTGCAAAAAACTGTAATTTTACCCCTATGTTCTATTTTTAGCCATGGCGGCCATGTTTTTTTACGAATCAAAAATCCGAACGATAGTTTTGTACACATAATGCCACTAAACAACTATACCAAGTTTGGTTGCAATTGGACTAATGGTGTTGGACAAGTTAACGTTTGAAAAATTGTTTACAGACGACGACAGACGACAGACGACGACGACGACGACGACGGACGCCAAGTGATGGTAAAAGCTCACATGGACCTTCGGTCCAGGTGAGCTAAAAAGGGGTGTTATACTGAGATAAACCTACAACTTGAATTACGTTACCATATGAAGGAAATGAAGTGTACCATCATGAAACTTTCTAGATAGGAGACAGCAGTGGCCCTGACTTGGTACAAGAAATTTTAAAAGAATTGATGTGTCAAATTGGGGTTCTGGTGCCAAATCTACCTCTCATTCTTAGGGTCCAAAAGTAACACAAAATACAACTTGATTATAAGACATACATGTAATAGGTACATGTAAATATAGATGTGATTATTTCATTACAACAAACAGCAAAAACAATAAAAAAAATTATCAGGGCATTATTTTACATTTTTCTACCATTGTAGTATATACAGATATAAATACACCAGATTTGTATTTGTGCATGCTTAAAATTTTAACAATAATCAATCTTTTTTTACAGGCAGGACAAGAAAAGACAAAGAAGGAACTTCTGAATTGGTCAAGGGATATCGGAACCATTTCTTGTATTCTGCTGAAGTGTCAAAGACTGTTGATGAGTTTTTAGTGAGTGTTTGAATTTTAACCACTCCTTTCATGTAGATTATCATAATTATTAGAAAGTAAAACCACTATGTTAATAAGCAGATGGCATTTTACATTGCAAATCAAACATGAAATCTCTTCGATAAGCATAATCATAGGGTTGTCACATGTAGAATATAATGTAATGTGGAAAAGGTGTATATCACCCACGTCACATGTATATATAAACCACATTTTAGATATATGCAATTCAAAACAAATGCTAAAATATTTTTAGGTCCTTAAACAATTAAGGTCACGGTGTTTCAAAGGATGCCGGAGCATACAGAACAGTAAACTCGTGGTCACTGAAGAAACTAAGAAGAAATGAAAGTTTTTAAAGTTCAATGGAGAGATGACAAACTATTCAAAAATCTATCTACTTAAAGTGTAGGTAGGTTTATAATATACTACTTTTATGGATCGACCATGTATGTGGATAGTGGCTTAATAGTTTTACCCTTATCTATCCGTCCGTAACACTCTGTTTATTGATCTCGGATACTAGATGTTGGATGTCAGTATATTTCACCACTAGATGGGTATTGTCTGGATACCCCACCCACTACAAATTTAGCTACTGTGACCTATATTTTTTATGCATGAACGACTTTGGTTAAGTCCTTGATGTGTCTAGGATAAGATGCCACCAACGACTAGAAATAAGGTGGCCCCGACCTATATTTTACGCATGAATGACTTGGAAACTATATTGAGGGTCAATTGCATTTCACCACTTACATCTAGTGGTGAAACTGTGACCTAGACTTTATGCATGGATTACGTTGGTTAATTTCCATATCTGGGATACTTCATGTTTTAGGTCAAGAATATTTCACAACTGGATGAGTGTTTGTAACCACCTAGCACCTAGGGTAAATTCCGTTACTGGAAGAGACAGTTACCAAGTTAAACGGCCATAATATGATGAGGGTGAAGCTGAACATGTCGAAGTTGATCCAGAAGTTTCCTTCATAACTTCCAAAGCGCTTTAATGTGGTCAGCTAACCGCAATTCATAGTGTTGCACCTTCTTTGGAAACAAAATCTTAATAACAAAACCTCTTACGTCAGCTTTCTTTAGTATGCATGACATAATTCTCTTTTTTTATCCCATTTATGCCAGACAAAATCAATCTTTTCCTTTTTACGATACTCAACTATTTACTTGTATTGGTTTAAAATTTTGGAGTCTCCGCAATCTGCACATTTATCGTAAAGACATTATGTGTGGTAATTATCAAATAGGGTAGATTCTGTCCTCGTCAGTCGATGTGTAAACATCTTTCTACTTTTTAGCCCCTGAAGAAGGACTTTATGTCCGAAAATTTGGGCACTCTTGTTTTATTTGTTTTAAAGGTTTTATTTCTTTATATTTCTTATTTAGTTTTTACCTTTTAAATGTGGCTTCACCATCCATTTATTTATCTATTTCCGTATTATAGACCTGACAACCCCCGCGGACGAGGGCTACCCTATTCATCCACCTAGGGTACACACTTGGGCGCTCTGTGGGCTGAGCACTGACCCGACGTCAATATCCCAAGACCCTTAGTCGCCTCTTACGACAAGCTAGGCTCTGCTGCGGGCCTATTCGCCACCCGGGCCCCGCACGGGACTAACAAAGTAGGTTCTGTAGATATACGGTGTGCATTAATATGTAGTTTGCGATACTGAGTGAGTGAGTGAGTTGGTGTTTTACGCCCGTGCAACGCTATATAGGTTATTTACAGGCGATGAACATGAAAAGGGTGATAAAATGAACATGAAATGATGATGATAAATGAAACATGGGGATGGAATGGGAAACAAAGGACCGGTTAATTTTGAAGAACCACAGGAAAAGGGGAGAGGTGGGTAGGGGCGGAAAATTTAGCCTATGTGGTGCACTACTGGGCGGTCCACAAAGGGGTCTTTAACGTGCATGAAGCGTGGCACTCTCCACACACGTTGGCCCACTATGGTCGGCGGTCAGGGTTTCCGTATTATAGACCTGACAACCCCCGCGGACGAGGGCCACCCTATTCAGCCACCTAGGGTACACACTTGGTCGCTCTGTGGGCTGAGCACTGACCCGACGTCAGAATCCTAAGACCCTTAGTCGCCTCTTACGACAAACTAGGCTCTGCTGCGGGTCTATTCGCCACCCGGGCCCCGCACGGGACGTTTGCGATACTGGACCCTATACTTACTTAAGTCATATACCAAAAGCGGAATATAAAAAAAAAATGAAAACTCAATTTAGACAATGGCTACGTTATCACATCTGTTATTTTAATAAAACAGTGAGTGAGTGAGTTGGTGTTTTACGCCCGTGCAACGCTATATAGGTTATGTACAAGCGATGAACATGAAAAGGATGATAAAATGAACATGAAATGATGATGATAAATGAAATATGGGGTGGGAAACAAAGGACTGGTAAATTTCAAAGAACCACAGGAAAAGGGGAGAGATGGGTAGGGGCGAAAAATTTAGCCTATGTGGTGCACTACTTGGTGGTCCACAAAGGGGTCTTTTACGTGCATGGAGCGTGGCACTCTTCACGCACGTTGGCCCACTATGGTCGGCGGTCAGGGTTTCCGTATTATAGACCTGTCAACCCCCGCGGACGAGAGCCATGCTATTCAGCCAACTAGGGTACACACTTGGTCGCTCTGTGGGCTGAGCACTGACCCGAAGTCAGAATCCTAAGACCCTTTGTCGCCTCTTACGACAAGCTAGGCTCTGCTGCGGGCCTATTCGCCACCCGGGCCCCGCGTGTATCACCAACCATCTTATACGTTTCGGTTCTGCCACCTTCACTGTAATCCGATTATAGTTTTCCGTGTCAATCTAAGGTTTTATTATTTCACACGAGTAAGCCTAATGTTTTTTTTGTTTTTGTTAACACATAGTTCCAAACAATTAATCTGAGATAAACTTAAGCTTGTCGGTAAAAGTCCACTAAAGAGCGCTCAGAAACCTGACATCGAGGTCAGGCCGCTTTGCCCACAAAGCGACTGGGGTGTGTGCCCCAGGTGGTTGAATGGGGCAGCCCTGACATCGAGAGATGCGGGGTCGTCAGGCGATAATGCGGAAAACCTGACCGCAAACCATAGTGGTGCAGCGTGTTGGGAAAAAATGTCACGTTCCTCGCACGTTAAAGAACCCTGCTGCAGGTCTCGGTAAGAGTAGGACCCGTAGGATCCCCATGCAGGAGGCTAAATTTTCCGTCCCTACCCATCTCTCCCTTTTCCAGTGGCAGTCAAAACTCTTCTACCCGATTGGCCTTGTGTCCCCATTTCTTCCATTTCATGTTCATTGCATCATCACTTTCATGTTCATCTCCCGGATTAGTCCGAGATCCTCGGCATTTTTCCAGCAAGCTGGTGCCGTGGGACGTCAGAGCTCCTTCCATATCAAAAACACGGGATTTAGCACAACAGTTTTGTTGTGCACTTCCGAGATAAATTTAGCAACTTTATCACTTTTGTTACATATATATTTTGGTCTCAAATGAAACATTTGGTTATTAAGAATAAAAATACAACATATTTTAAAGAAAAATATTTTGAATAAGTAAAATAATCTAAATTTGCACATTAGTTTGCTGATCATGAACTTGATGAAATTGATGAAGTTCAAGATCAGCACTTAAATTTTTCTTATTTTACTGGATTACATCAGGTAGTTTCTAGAAGCTATATACTTTAAAATATTGATTTAGTCTTGTTTTACATCTACCATATTACAAATGACTGATGTAAGTGTTATTTTAACATTTAACATTTTAGTTTAAATCCCGTGTTTTTGATATGGAAGGAGCTCTGACGTCCCACGGCACCAGCTTGCTGGAAAATGCCGAGGACGTCAGAGCAATCTCGGACTACTCCCGGATATAGCCGAAATCGTGCTGCTTGGGAGTAAAGCAATAACTAACTAACTAACATTTTAGTTTATTGAAATAGTAATACGCATAAGTGATTTAAATCAAGGTAAGTATTTAAAATGACTGTCATGATTTGATACAAATCACAAAATTAACTGATATAAACTGACAGTTAAGGACAAATACAAACAGTAAAAATAAAGAAATTGATAATTACTGAAGATATTGCTTCAAATTAAAAAGCATTTAACAGATAAATTGTGGTAAAGAACAGTTCTTATCAGTTATATTAAATTGAATTTGAACTGTGCATGGTAATGTCAGTAATGTTTTGGTTCATATTCCCAGTTTTTTTTATACCCCGCCACACGAAGTGGCAGGGTATTATGTTATTCATACAAATGTTGTTAATTGTTACACGTAAAGCACAGCACTTCATTCCAGGCATATAAACTGATAACCGAATGTGCCGATCATCCATGGATATACAAAACATGTACTTGTTTATATCCTATCACATTCAGCATATACTTTATCATTCAACTTTGTGTAATAGACAATTTTATTCTTCCAGTTTAAAAAAGTCTACAAATTTCACCCCCCCCCTCCACACAGACTAAACTGTCAGGGCTACTGTAGCGACCCCTTATATTTTTAACACCAAACCTTCACAGCTAACCACAGATTAAGTCGTAATCGGGCCCTACTTAAAATTTTTATACGTTTTACTTTCTGATTTCAGACTTGCATGCAATGTACATGTGTACATGTATTATCACTTTGAAATACAAGATTTGGTACCGTAGAAATGAGAGAAAATGGTTATTGCAGTAAACTGTCAGGAAACAAATATCCAGCTTTAAATGTACGTGTAGCCATACCATTAATGATGAAGTAAGGGAGGCTGTTTCATTGGACATTTGTCATCAACAAATAAATGGAATTGGATATTGACATATTTAAGTAAAATATATGGATGGAAGGATACTAATCTAAATCATATGCATGACGGCAGTAGAATAAAGATAAGATTGATTTGGAATAAATAAAGAGTAAGACCTTATAAGGTACATATACAAGGTAGCATCCTTCAATGTGACCAGTTGTTGTTAAAATCGTAAATTGTAGAATTAGTTAGCTAACTAGTTAGTTATTGCTTTACTCCCAAGCAGCACGATTTCGGCTGTATCCAATGAACATGGTCCCGTGCGGGGCCCGGGTGGCGAATAGGCCCGCAGCAGAGCCTAGCTTGTCGTAAGAGTCTTGGGATTCTGACGTCAGGTCAGTGCTCAGCCCACAGAGCGACCAAGTGTGTACCCTAGGTGGCTGAATAGGGTAGCCCTCGTCCGCGGGGGTTGTCAGGTCTATAATACGGAAACCCTGACCGCCGACCATAGTGGGCCAACGTGTGTGGAGAATGCCACGCTTCAGGCACGTAAAAGACCCCTTTGTGAACCGCCCAGTAGTGCACCACATAGGCTAAATTTTCCGCCCCGACCCTACCCACCTCTCCCCTTTTTCCTGTGGTTCTTCAAAATTTACCGGTCCTTTGTTTCCCACCCCATCCCCATATTTCATTTATCATCATCATTTCATGTTCATTTTATCATCCTTTTCATGTTCATCGCCTGTAAATAACCTATATAGCGTTGCACGGGCGTAAAACACCAACTCACTCACTCACCCCTTCCCAACTCTTCTCTTTTCCTGTGGTTCTTCAAAATTTACCGTTCCTTTGTGTCCCACCCCATCCTCATATTTCATTTATCATCATCATTTCATGTTCATTTTATCATCCTTTTCATGTTCATCGCCTGTAAATAACCTATATAGCGTTGCACGGGCGTAAAACTCCAACTCACTCACTCCAATGAACATGAAATGATGGGGACAAAAGGCCAATCGGGTAGGAGAATTTAAGACTGCAAAAAAGGAGTGATGGGAAGGGACAGGAAATTTAGCCTCCTGCATTGGGACCCTACAGGTCCTACTCTTACCGAGACCTGCAGCAGGGTTCTTTAACGTGCGAGGAACGTGACATTTATCCAACACGGTGCACCACTATGGTTTCCGGTCAGGTTTTCCGCATTATCGCCTGACGCATCTATCGATGTCAGGGCTCCCATTCAACCACCAGGGGCACACATCCCAGTCGCTCATAGAACAGTATAACCAAAAATACCAAACTGGGGAACCAAATTATTACTAAGATATTCAACCTATGTCTGGGGTAGGAAGAACCTTAGGGTTTAGACAATTTTGAAATTTAGACGGATAATTTAAAGCTTTGATGTATTCTCCAACTCAAAAGTGTTGGTGCCGGAGCGGGCTAACCTCGGGGGATTTAAACTCCCCCAGCAGTGCTAACCTTCACGTGTGTTCGAAATACAAATGACAACAAAGTTCCAGACAATAAATTTTGCTACGCCTGACGCGCGTTTCGTCTATTCAAGACTCATCAGAGGCGCTCTACCCCAAAAATTGAAAATGCTAAACACTGTATGATTATGAAGAGCATAGAACAGTATAACCAAAAATACCAAACTGGGGAACCAAATTATTACTAAGATATTCAACCTATGTCTGGGGTAGGAAGATGCTTAGGGTTTAGACAACTTTGAAATTTAGACGGATAATTTAAAGCTTTGATGTGTATGTGTGATGCAAAATTTTTGTCACATGGTGCAGAGGCTTAATATTTTGTACCGTAGCAGTTTTATGCTACTAAGTCATCTACTTCCTGTTGGCCAAAAACTTAAGTTTATACACAAGGCATGCATTTGGGAGTGTAAGCTCACATTTTCACTTTTTTGGGGGTCCTTTTGAAGTAAATATTTAAATGAAAATAAAATAAAAATATTTACACACACATACATGTATTACTGTTTTAGGAGGAGGTAAAGGAAAAAGATGAATTGATCATAACTTAATCTTGCAAAGGATGCTGCAAACCAGTGCAAGACATCAAATTAAACAGTGCACTTGTATAAAGAAGGTAAGTCAGTATTATGGGGTTAAAATGTAATGGCAGGCTTATATTGGCATTTTAAATTCATTTGTAAATTAGACATGTCATTAGCAGCATTTGAATCAAATAATGTTTTGTCAAGCTTTTGCCTTTATCATCCTCTCTTTTAGCATCTGTGATTTGTAAGATTTCCCAACTATTGAAGGTTCTTTTGTGAACTTGGCTAAATGATCTTTTAATACAGAGTATGCAAATCAAATGATTATGAGAAAATTTTCTGTATGAGTACATTATCCTCATTATTTTCAGAATAGATCAGAAGATGTGTCAATTGAAAGTGTAGCAACTGAACCTGCAGCAAAGGTAACTCAGTGCTCTTACAAAATAACTCCAACCAGTTTTTTGTCAGATTTCACTAAGTGAAACATGTTGGGTGGCAGGTAGGCAAGGAAAAAAATGTAAATGGAATTGTTTTTCAGCAGCTACTAATCAGAAGTACTTGATATTTTGGTATAGAGCAGCTGGTGGGGACCCATAACATGGGATTGGATTTCAGATCTGGCGCTCACCTACTTAATGTTAATAAAATCGGGCCAGTTTTGACTTTTTTTTATAAAATATTTTAAAAAATACAGTTACAGTCTTGCTGTGTTTCATAAAAAAATATGATTATCTAGACTTACTGAAGATTCAAAGTATGAAAATGGTTGCAAATACAAACACACAAAACAAAACGAAGACAAAAGCTAGCAAAGATATCACAGTATAGCTTAACAGGACATGTTAAAACCATTGCGTATCATAGGATGGGATTTAATGTTTCCCCTCAGTGTGCTTGATTCCATCTTGTTTATTTATAATTTAAGAAGCTTCATGACTGAATAATCATGTGTACTATGGTTTTCATTATTTTAAGGTTGTAACATTTTTCTAAAATGTACTTTTAGAAAGCAAAAACCAACACAGAAGTAATTACTGAAGAGAGAGATACTTCAGAGAGAACAGAAAAAGACTCTTATCATGAGGTAATTATTTTCACATCCTATACTTCCAATATAGCTGTTCTTTTGTTTTAGCCAAAGTTCTTATTTAAGAGAAAGTGACTAACCTCTAACAAGGTCAAGCTGTTGAATTACTTCAGATTACAGGAGAACAAATGTTTAATTATTTAAAATGGGGTAACTTGAACCTATGGTATAGAATCATATATAGTCCTATGATATAACAAAATGAATTTTTATGTTCAAATATAGAGTAAAAATATGTACGTTGTCAGATATACAATCTGCATGGCTTTGCTGTATTAGATTAATTATTGTGTACCTGTTTATTGTTGGCATATTTTTAATTATATCAAGCTGCCACATTTTACTGTTGTACATGAAATGTGTTAATTAAAACTGCTAGCTGGAAAGGGATTCACAAAAGCATGAAGCTTGTTTCCCAATCCAGGATAAATAAATGTGTTTAAACTAAATGCATAGCAGTTACAGCATGTAGACATGGAAAATTATCTTGTAATTTGAATGATATTTTTTTTTCAGGTTGCATTGGTGGAATATTTAAATAAAAAATTATATATTGGAATTTTGAAAGGTCATACACTGACATACACCAGGTCCAGCATTGGAAAGCTCTCAAAAGACTTTAAATTAAAGGATTAAACATTTTTAATTAACAAGAAGGATTGTCAAGTCATTGACCCATCTTACTTGATAACAAAGATCAACTGTCAAGTAATTAACAATAAAATAATCCTCACAGATGACAATATCATTAATCTTGAAGATGGTGTTAAAAATTATATTGAAAGAGAATGATACTTCTGTAAACTGTTTGTGACTGTTAAAGCATGTTTACTGCTCCTTTTTTTTTTTGGAGGTTTCAGTATATTTTTAGATTCCTTGGTTTGCTAGCTTCAAAATATGTTAAGCCCCTTTTTTTATCATTAAATCAGTGTTTTACAAAATTAAATATAAGTTCTTATGTCTTTACTTAGTCCTCTTTGTGCTAGGTAGCAAATTAGGCCTTGACTGAGGACCTCAAACCTCTTTCTGTCTGCTGTCATTATAGGTTTTCACAACAACAAAATACTTTTGCTCAATTTTTTGTCTCGCCTGCGAAGCAGAGCGGTACATAAGTGTTACTTTACCGGCGGTGGCGGCGATGGCGGCGTTAGCTTTTTGGAAAAGTTTTATGAGCACCTCCATATCTCAAGAACTAGAAGTCCTAGTTGGATGAAACTTGGTATGCATATGCCCCAGTAGTAGCTTAGCACAGTTGCATCCCCATCTTTTGACCTTGACCTTGATTTTCCGGTTGAGTGACTTTGACAATTTTCAATACATATAATAGCAATGGAAAAGTTTTGCGAGCACCTCCATATCTAAAGAACTATAGGTCCTAGGTTGATGAAACTTGGTATGCATATGCCCCAGTAGTAGCCTAGCACAGTTGCATCCCCATCTTTTGACCTTGATTTTCCGGTTGAGTGACTTTGACAATTTTCAATACATATAATAGCAATGGAAAAGTTTTGCGAGCACCTCCATATCTCAAGAACTATAGGTCCTAGGTTGATGAAACTTGGTATGCATATGCCCCAGTAGTAGCTTAGCACAGTTGCATCCCCATCTTTTGACCTTGACCTTGATTTTCCGGTTGGGTGACTTTGACAATTTTCAATACATATAATAGCAATGGAAAAGTTTTGCGAGCACCTCCATATCTCAAGAACTATAGGTCCTAGGTTGATGAAACTTGGTATGCATATGCCTCAGTAGTAGCTTAGCACAGTTGCATCCCCATCTTTTGACCTTGACCTTGATTTTCCGGTTGAGTGACTTTGATTATTTTTATTGCATATATTTGCAATGTTTAAGTTCTATAAACATCTTTTGATCTCAGAAACTGAAAATCTATGTAAATTCAAAATATAGTGGAAGTAAGAAAGAATAATTGTTTCTGACGGTGACAGCAGGCGAGACATACTTTAGTGTTAACTCTGGTTATCAATTAATTTGAAAGTTATATGTTGTAAACATCATTATATTACCTGCTAAAATATGATAGGATATAATATGATAGTGGTGTCTCTGTTGCTTAACCCCTCAATTAGTTTTCACAAAACTTTCACTTAATCTTTTAGACATGATGTATATGTGCACTTTATGGGCCCGTTCGACATTCCTTCCCTGTGCAGCCTGGGTAGATTATTTTTCCCGGGTTAAAAAATAAAACAGAACGCGAGAGACCTCTGTTTATAACAAATAAAGGGTACATTCGGAACAACCTAGGTTTCATATTACATGACTTCGTCATTTCCCAGGTTGTTTAAACTTTTTTGGTAAGGTTTTATGAACACCTCCATATCTCAAGAACTTTAGGTCGTAGGTTGATGAAACTTGGTATGCATATGCCCTAGTAGTAGCTTAGCGCAGTTGCATCCACATCTTTTGACCTTGACCTTAATTTTCCAGTTGAGTGGCTGACAATTTTCAATACATATAATAGCAATGGTAAGGTTTTGCGAGCACCTCTATATCTCAAGAACAATAAGTCCTAAGTTGATGAAACTTGGTATGCATATGCCCCAGTAGTAGCTAGCAGTTGCATCCACATCTTTTGACCTTGACCTTAATTTTCTAGTTGAGTGGCTGACAATTTTCAATACATATAATAGCAATGGTAAGCTTTTGCGAGCACCTCTTTATCTCAAGAACAATAAGTCCTAAGTTGATGAAACTTGGTATGCATATGCCCCAGTAATAGCTTAGCACAGTTGCATCCCAATCTTTTCAGTGACTTTGATAATTTTTATTGATATATTAGCAATGTTTCAGTTCTATAAACATCTTTTGATTAAGTAACTGAAAATCCTTATAAATTCAGAATAAATTAAAATCATTTTTCCAAACAAGCCTTCTCTTGGATGATAGGTCCACTCAAAGGAATGTTTTTAGAAAGGGCTTGTTTGAACCATTGAAACACCTAGTCGTTTGCTCCCACTATTGTGCCGTTTCCGAACATTGTTCTCAAAGTGATTTTTGTATTCCAATTTTCTCTTCAAAATATCAGAAACGGTGATTTTCCCACTCCGAATTTTACACTTAAGTCCTTCTGAGTAGGTTTCGGTATTTTTTCTGACTCAACAATCATTTCGTATTTCTGTCTTAAAGAAAGTTCTACTCGCACTCGCTTTGGAGAAGGTGTTCCTTTCTCGTTTTCCAATGGACGGACGTTTGATTGGCGTGCTTACCATATCGAAATCTTATTTGCAAATACAATTTATTGACTAATTTTTATTTTATTCCTAATTGTTGTAAAAACAGTTCATACTAACTCTCACGTCAGTAATTAACATGCCAATTTTATTACCCCTAGGATACCCCGCGATAAGCTTTTGTGTAATACATTGACACGCTGCGAAAGATTGAAAGATTATTGATTTTTGATCAGGCCTCTTTAATCAGGTAGTTAATGGTTACAAATGTGTATTGGGGCCTTCAGATTTCTCCGGAATTCGGAATGATCAAGTGGCCGGTATTATGGTGTATTTTTTGTTAAGATTGTTAGACGAAAATTTCGGGACGTATTTTTTGATCGGTTAAGACCGAACTCCGCTTTATCAAGGGGTCGGTTTTATAAGGTTTGACTGTATTTAAATAGAAACATCAAAAAATAAAATTCCTGATTCTACAGTATTTGCAATAAATGGCTTAATACTGTTGTTTGGCTATAATGTTCATATCAGCGTCAAAAATTTTATTTCATTTTTTTTACAGTAAAAAAAACATGTTTAAACATCATGCATATCCTAGACCATCGTCTCTTATTGCCCTCTGCACACAAACAAATTTAAATTCATAAATAAATTCTTCAATATATTTTATTCGTTAAAAGAATTAATTAAAATAACATCAGATAATATATATATTTTCTCTTCCAAAACTTCTCTATTTGGCAAATACTAAGTCAACACAATTATGCAAGTATGCTTATTTATTATCTTTAAGTCCCGTGCGGGGCCCGGGAGGCGAATAGGCCCGCAGCAGCGCTAAGCTTGTCGGTAAAAGTCCACTAAAGAGCGCTCAGAAACCCGACATCGGGGTCAGGCCGCTTTGCCCACAAAGCGACTGGGATGTGTGCCCCAGGTGGTTGAATGGGGCAGCCCTGACATCGAGAGATGCGGGGTCGTCATGCGATTATGCGGAAAACCTGACCGCGAACCATAGTGGTGCACCGTGTTGGGAAAAATGTCACGTTCCTCGCACGTTAAAGAACCCTGCTGCAGGTCTCGGTAAGAGTAGGACCCGTAGGATCCCCATGCAGGAGGCAAAATTTCCCGTCCCTACCCATCACTCCTTTTTCCAGTGGCAGTCAAAACTCTCCTACCCGATTGGCCTTGTGTCCCTATTTCCTCCACTTCATCATCATTTCATGTTCATTGTATCACCATTTTCAAGTTCATCTCCCGGATATAGCCGAAATCGTGCTGCTTGGGAGTAAAGCAATAACTAACTAACTAACTAACTATTATCTTTAATCTTTAATAATTATAGTTTTAAACAATAACCAAACACATCACATAGTTTATACTAAACCCGACCTTAATTAAATGTTTTCATGCTAACCCTAACACTAATTGTTTGTCTATACACTAACCCTAACCCTTATTATATTGTCTTTACACTAACCCTAATAATATTTTTCATGCTAACCCCAATTAGCACATTGGTCCGAAATAGCGGTGTTTTACTACCTGTCCCGAGGGTTAGACAATCGAACAGAGGATTAGCAGGAAATTAAAACTTTAAACTGTTCAAACTTAAGTCCAGAGGGAACCTATTCACGAAAAAAATACAGACCTTAGCCTATTTACTTTTCCTATAGGGAGAAAACGCCTACAACTTTTCCTAACCCTTTGCCTTTCCTGTTTAGGGTTTAAATCGCTTACCCCCTCCAATATACCTTAGGATTTTTAGTTATTCTTTTAGCCCTAACCCCCTGAAAATTGGGGTTACCCTGGCAAAAATAGCACTTCTCGACTCAAGCGGTCTACCCAGGCATATCAGGTTGTTTTTTTGCCGAACTTGAATCAATTTGACTTTTGTAGGCAACTTTTCAAGCCTTAACCGATTTGCTTCAAATTGAGTACACAGAGGGGCTGGTACAATGTCTAGAGGAGTACCAACAATTATTGAGGTATCTTTTGTCGTTTTTATGTTATTGAAATTTAACCGATTTCAATCACAGAATTTGGGTTTTCCACTGTGTAAAAGTAATTTTAATCCTATTGGATCCTACTCAAACAATTCAATTATTATAATCACATTTTTTATATATAATACGTCCGGGCATTCGAAGCATCTGTAGAACAAGTGTTGAGGAATAGAATTTGTATCAGTCAGCATTATTAACTGATTAAGCTGTTACGTTATTACCGCTTGGAAAGCTTTTTGCATATTTTGGCAGGTGTTCTAACTTGTCATAGTGCTACAATTTAATATGGAGCTGAAGATATATGCTTCCGACGTACAAACCTGCTTCCGGATTTTAAATATGTTGAAAAATGACGCTTTGAGTGAAAATGCAATGGTACTAAAACAAAGCAGCGGTATCAATGGGGGTATCTGAATATCAAAAGTCTGAAAGGGTAGAGACAAAACCAGTAAACACCAACAGGAACGGGACAAAAACAGACATGTTAAGCATGGAAACACAAAATAACTAAATATCAATCAACAACGCCGGAAGAGTAAGCAGTTCCTGCTTGCTATAGCACAAAATTGAGAAACAATTTTTTTGTGACTTTTTTTCAATGCTTCTAATCAAAGTGATTGGGTTTGATTTGTTGCAATTTTGACTGTAATATGCAATGGAATCTTGAATGTTACCGACAAGTACAACAACAGAGCTATCTGATTTAGTATTCATGTTTCAATGCTAACCTTAATGCTTACCCTAACCTAATAGTATGTCCCTTAATTAACCTTAACCCTAATTAATGTTTCATGCTAACCATAACCCTTTTAGGGTGTCATTACACTAACCCTAACCCTTAGTTTATGATTTTGTAACCCTGACCCCAATTGTATGTCTTTATACTAACCCTAACTCAAATTTTATGTTTCAATGCTTACTGTAATGTTAACCCTAACTCTAAGTGTATGTCCATATGTTAACCTTAACCCTAAGTTTATGTTTTCATGCTTATCATAACCCTTTTAGTATGTCATTACACTAACCCTAACCCTTAGTTTATGTTTTTGTAACCCTAACCCCAATTGTATGTATTTTTATTAACCCTAACCCAAATTTTATATTTAAATGTTAACCTTAATGCTAACCCTAACCTAATTGTATATCCCTATGTTAACCTTAACCCTAAGTTAATGTTTTCATGCTAACCATAACCCTTTTAGTATGTCTTAACGCTAACCCTTACCCTTAGTTTATGTTTTTGTGAGTGAGTGAGTGAGTTGGTGTTTTACGCCCGTGCAACGCTATATAGGTTATTTACAGGCGATGAACATGAAAAGGATGATAAAATGAACATGAAATGATGATGATAAATGAAATATGGGGATGGGGTGGGAAACAAACGACCGGTAAATTTTGAAGAACCACAGGAAAAAGGTGAGAGGTGGGTAGGGTCGGAAAATTTAGCCTATGTGGTGCACTACTGGGCGGTCCACAAAGGGGTCTTTTACGTGCATGAAGCGTGGCACTCTCCACACACGTTGGCCCACTATGGTCGGCGGTCAGGGTTTCCGTATTATAGACCTGACAACCCCCGCGGACGAGGGCTACCCTATTCAGCCACCTAGGGTACACACTTGGTCGCTCTGTGGGCTGAGCACTGACCCGACGTCAGAATCCCAAGACCCTTAGTCGCCTCTTACGACAAGCTAGGCTCTGCTGCGGGCCTATTCGCCACCCGGGCCCCAATTATATGTCTTTATACTAACCCTAACTCAAATCTTATGTTTCAATGCTAACTGTAATGCTTACCCTAGCCCTTAATTTAGGGTTTCATGCTAACCATTACACTAACTCTAACTCTTAGTTTATGTTTTTGTAACCCTTACCCCAATTGTATGTCTATATACTAACACGAACTCAATGTTTATGTTGCAATGCTAACCTTAATGCTATTCCTAACTTAATTG
>CAXARO010000082.1:0-32416 GCA_963971305.1 Arcuatula senhousia | reverse complement strand
CAAAAACACTGGTCGCTCGCTTGAAAAAAACCCACTGTAGATAAAAAATTAATTTTTTAAAAAAAATAAAAACTTGTCGCTCACTTCAATCTTAACTTCTCGCTCCAAAAAATCAGAATTTTGAAAAAAAAATTAAAAAAGAAATATCGCTCGCTAGCTCCTTTCTTTTCTGAGAAAAATCCGATGAACAAGTAATTAATTCTGTGTGGCCTTAGCCCTATGTCTTGAAAACTATACAAGATATTTCAAAAATTTAAATTGCATATGACTAAGCACATCAAGATCTACAAAAGTTGTAACAGAGTCAAAGTTGTAGGATCGTTCCTTTAGGAGTTATACCCCTTGGATCGTAAAAATTGACCATTTTTATAGCTTTTTGTTCAACTTTTCAAAAATCTTCTTCTCTCAAACTGCTTAGTCAAATGAAATGAAACTTGGTAGGGTTGTTCTGTAGTATGTGGTCTACAAAATTAAAGTTCGAAATTTCCATTCAGCAAAAAACATGGCCGCCATGGCTAAAAATAGAACATAAGGGTAAATTGCAGTTTTTTTGCAAATTACTCACAAATGGTAACAGAAATTAAAATTCTGTTTGGGTAATAATGATCAGCACATAAAGATCTACCTGCCCTGAAGTTTTGAAGAAGATCTGACAATGGTTGTAGGAGTTATTGCCCTTTTTCTTGTTTTTTTTCTTCAAATTTTGCTCTTTTAAGACTAATATCTTGAAAACTATACAAGATATTTGAAAAATTTAAATTGCATATGGTGAAGAACATAAAGATCTAAAAATTATGTAATGGGGGGTCAAAGTTGTAAAACCTTTCTTGATAGGAGTTGTTTCCCTTAGAACATTAAAATTGATAATTCCACAGAGTAGCAGTCCTTTGTTAAAATATCCAGCTTATAAGTATCATCGAATACAAGGTGAGCGATTCAGGCTCCTGGGAGCCTCTAGTCTTGATTTGTTATGAATTTAGCACTTATGAAGCTCATATACTAAAACCAATATAAGATATTTGAGAAATTTAAATTGCATATTGTTTAGCACATCATGATCTACAAAATATCTAATAGGGTCTACGTTTTAGGACCATTCCTTTTAGGAGTTATTCCCCTTAGAATGTCAAAATTGACCATTTTCAGAGCATTTCCTCATTACATTGGAAATTGTTAACTCCTCTGACACCACAAGTCCAATTGGTACCAAACTTAGTATAGTTGTTTATCAGTATTAGGTCCACAGAACTGTTGTGGGGATTGTTGATTGGTTGTCAAACATGGTCACTATGTCTAAAAATAGAACATAAGGGTAAATTGAAGTTTTTTGCTAATAACTTAAAAATGGTGACAGATTTTAAATGTCTGATACAACTTTCCTAATAATCTGTTTTATTTGTCCTGTACTGGCAAAGTCGTCGTGGAAATTAGCACAGGACTGACAGATCTGTAAAAATTTGTTCAATCCTGTAAATTTTAGCAATTTTTGTAACACAATCTTAATAAGATATTTCAAAATGACTGATTAGGTCCTGTAAATCCCAAATCCTAAATTCCATGACTGAAGAAAAACTTGAGGTTGGCACTCCCTTTGTCACCCCTTTAGTTTCAAGCAGGGTCTCGCCTGCGAAGCATAGGTGTTACTTTACCGACTGCAGCCGGATGCGTTAACTTTGGGTAAGGTTTTATGAGCACCTCCATATCTCAAGATCTATAGGTCTTAGGTTGATGAAACTTGGTATGCATATGCCCCAGTAGTAGCTTAGCAAAGTTGCATCCCCATCTTTTGACCTTGACCTTAATTTTCCGGTTGAGTGACTGACAATTTTCAATACATATGATAGCAATGTTAAGGTTTTGTGAGCACCTCCATATCTCAAGAACTATAAATCCTATGTTGATGAAACTTGGTATGCATAAACCCCAATAGTAGCTTAGCACAGTTACATCCCCAATGACCTTGACCCTGATGTTCTGGTTGAGTGACTTTGACAATTTGTAGTAGATATATAATTAAATATTTAGCAGTGTTAAGGTTTTATGAGCACCTCCTTATCTCAAGTACTATTAATCTTAGGTTGATGAAACTTGGTATGCAAATGTCATAGTAATAGCTTAGCACAGTTGCATCCCCATCTTTTGACCTTGACCTTGATTTTTTGGTTCAGTGACTTGGTATGCATAAACCCCAATAGTAGCTTAGCACAGTTACATCCCCAATGACCTTGACCCTGATGTTCTGGTTGAGTGACTTTGACAATTGTAGTAGATATATAATTAAATATTTAGCAGTGTTAAGGTTTTATGAGCACTTCCTTATCTCAAGTACTATTAATCTTAGGTTGATGAAACTTGGTATGCAAATGTCATAGTAATAGCTTAGCACAGTTGCATCCCCATCTTTTGACCTTGACCTTGATTTTTTGGTTCAGTGACTTTGATGATTATATTGCATTTATTAGCAAAGTTTAAGTTCTATACACACCTTTTGATTTCAGAAACTGAAAGTCCTTATGAATTTTAAATATAGTGAGAGTAAGAAAGAATTATTGTTTCTGAAGGTGCTGGCAGGCGAGACATACTTTAAATTCATGTTTACTCTTGTTATTCAAAATGAATGATTTTTGCAAGCGAGTCTACTATGATAAATTGCATATCAAGTTTACATATTGTTGAAATATTTTGGGCTAAAATTTTACTGGAGCATTACTTTTAGGACTATGTATTGCTTTGCAATATAGTTCTCTCAGAATGCTTGTTGATATTGGAATTTTATCTATATGTAGTATAAATGTAAACCATTAACTATACTAGTGTTGTATTTCTGAATGTTGAACAAAATGCAAGACATCTACATGTAGGACTCTCTGAACCATGAATGAAGCAGAGGTACCAATGGGGTGTCCGAATGTCAAAAGTCCGAAAGGGCAGAGATAAAACCAGTAAACACAAAAAATAAAAAACCAAAAAAAAACCCAGACAACATGCAAGACATGGAAACACAAAATAACTGAGTATCAATCAACAACGCGAACTCCAGTTGAAACAAGAGTGAATGGTTGTAACAGAAAATTGCATATAAAATGATGCAAAGCAATGTTTATTTCTGACCAAGATTTCCAACATTTTTTCTAACTTGAAATTGAAATTATTTTCTCAAAGCCCTGCAGAAATAAGTGGCCATAACCAGGTGGCGGGGGATACTGTCCTCCTTAACAACAGTGACAATTATTGCCTTTGGGCGCCAAATGAGATTGCAAATGTTAGCCTTCGGGCGCCAAATTTACCTGAAAATATTAGCCTTCGGGTGCCAAATTTACTTGAAAATGTTAGCCTTCAGGCGTCAAATAAAATTGAAATGATAGCCTTCGGGCGCCTAATGAGATTGATAAAGTTAGCCTTGGTGCATCAAATGATTTTACAAATGATATTCCTTATTAGATTACAAATGAGATTTCTAATCAAAATACTAATGATATTTCAATTGAGCATTCCATGAGATTGCCATTCAGGTTCAAAATGATCTTGAAAATGCTACTATAAATGATTTTCAAACTTATTCAAACATTTCCATTTTCAAGTGCTGTTCCATAGATTTTGGAAGTTTTGATCAATCAAATGAAAGGTTTTCTGTCGAAACAAGAGGAAATCAATGTACATGCAACAGTTTACTGTATTTAGCTATGCTATCTAGGTACAAATGTTAAAGGGATATAGATTTAGATCATTTTAGAAAAGTTGGTGATCAAGCATATGCAAAGACTATTGAAACTCTTAAAGATACAGGTAGATTTAGAAACATGCTTTTGACACTAGATGAAATTCCTGCTTCTGTAGAAATTGATAATAGAAAACTTAATGTAAATACAGGAGAGGTACTAAGTTGGCATAGCTGTTCATAACAATGAGTTTCATGATGTTTTAACATTGCAGAAAGGTCTTGAAAAATGTTTTAAACATTCTGACTTTGCTTTGATAATTGGCACCATCTGTTCAGCAGTTAGTTGGAATGGTCAGACATACATTTTCTTTGATTCACATTCTCATGGGCAATCTGGTCTTTATGAGCCAACTGACAATTTTGGGTTATCTTTACAAATTGGTTTCAGAAATATAGAAGATCTTGTTACATATATGTATGCCTTCTATAGTAGTCTTAATATTGATTTAATATCTCAGTTTGAAACTATTCCACTAGAATTCACAGATGTTCTTTAAGAAGCAAAGATGCCTATCAAGTATAGTCATAGAAACAGGAAATCAGTTGAAAAGAACTTTGAAGCCAAAGAAAAGATGACAGAAAAATTGATGGAAGACTATTTTGATGACCAAAAAAGAGAACAAATCTTGTAACCCCCGAAAATGATTCAAAAACAAAAAATCCAACTATATTAAAACTTACATGCAAAAAAATTGAAAAGTTAACAACAAGCTAGAGAAGATGAAGAATTTCAACAAAAAGAAACATCAGATAAGCGAGAGGCTAGAAAGGATTCCAAGTTCAGAAGTTTAGAAAGGCAAAGAGAATTCATAAGTAAACAACAAGCTAGAGAATATGAAGAATTTCAACAAAAAGAGGCTGAGAAAGATGTAAATAGAAACAAAAGATCTGATGACAACTTTTTGGAACTTGAGAGACTGGTCAAGCAGGCTGCAAGACAACAAAATCCAGATAAAGAAAAGCTGATTAATAAAACCAGCAAGAAAAAGCAAAGGACAAATGAAGAATATGTGCAGCATGAACATCTTTTAAAGAAAGTAAAATCTCAAGGCTCCACTTTGAATAGGAGTAGGGGCAATAAGGCCTGTTTTTGGCCTTAAATTTTACCCAATTCTCAACCTTTGAATATTGTTCTCAATTGCAGATAAAATATTAATTCAATAATCCAAAAATCAGAAACTTAATTTACTTTTTTGCTCACCTGACCCGAAGGGTCATGTGAGCTATTGTCATCACTTGGCGTCTGTCATCGGTCCGTCTTCCGTGCGTAAACTTTTTAAAACGTTAACTCCTTTGACACCATAAGTCCAATTGAAACCAAACTTGGTATGGTTGTTCATTAGCATCCGGTGCTTAGAACTGATGTGGGGATTTTTTATTCGTCATAAAACATGGCCGCTGTGGCTAAAAATAGAACATAGGTGAAAAATGCAGTTTTAATTCGACCGCAAAAAATTTGTGGACGTATAATGGTATGATGCTGGTGTCGTCGTTGTTGTCGTCGTCGTTGTCTGTTAACTTTAGTGTATACAGGATAACTTTAGTTCTAGTAATCCGAATGCAATGAAATTTCACAATGATATTCCTTACTATTAAAGGATGAATGGGATTGATTTTCAGGGTCCCACCTGTTTTGGTTTCGAAATAAGGGGCCAAAAATGCTACTTTTATGTTTGTTGCCACAATAACTTTAGTTCTAGTCTTCCTATTGCTTTGTACTTTGGCATTAATGTTCCTTGACATAAAAGGGTGGTTGGGATTGATTTTGGGGGTACCCCCTTATTTTGTTTCGAAATTAGTGGCTCAAAAGGGGCAAAAAATTCAAATATTTTATTGTTTCCACCATTACATTGTTTATAACTGGCTTATTGCTGTGAAATTTGTGAAGAATGTTTCTTACAATAAAAGAATTAACCTGATGAACTTTTGCGGGCCCCCTTTTCCCCCGTTATGTAATTAGGGACCAAAAGGGGCCAAAATTGAAACTTTAATATTAGTGGTCCGATTTTGAAAATTATGGCTGGATTGAACTTCGTAACCAACACTGTGGTTTTGACATTACCATGTATTTTATCTTGTAAAACATCATTTCTGTTTAGATGAATTGTATTCAAGGGACCCTGATGAAGCAGACTTGAAACAACTAGAAAATGTTATATAGCCACTAATAAGAAAAACACCTGTCCTATCTATTTTGAAAAAAGCTGCCGAAACACTGTGGTGTAGGGTCCGGGATTAGGATGTGCGAGGCTGTAGGGTACCTGAAATTAAAATAAGATATTTTCGTTCGCCTTCGTTTCAAATCGCACGCCATAGTAAACCTTCCTTCATTATCTGTTCGTGTTATCGGGTCATATCAACTCTTCGCTCATCTTCGGCTATAATTTACTCAACCAAGCCATCCAAAAAATGGTGACCCATCGTAAGTCATATTCATTCTTTGCTTACTGTTCGTTGATCATAGTTAACAATAGTTAATAATCGGATGATTCGGAGGAAATTTTTATATGAATTCATTTAATTGGCGCCAATTTTGTCAATTTTCCCATTCCTTACCCATCGTCGCACTATTTTTGGTTAAGTGTGAGGCGGCTTTAAGACATATAAGTCTTGTAGCACATGTTTTAAAAGCTTGCAGAATCATGTTTTGTTTGTTTGTTATCTGTTTAATGTCCAGTAAACAGTATTTCAGTCACAATCAGGACAGGAACTAATAGAAACAACAAATTGAATACAGAATCATCATAATTTTTATTACTCTTAAGATTGTATAGTCAAAGCTACTTTCAATGGAATATTATGGTAAGTGTTGTGGTATGAGTATAGGGTAGGGCATGAGAGAGATAACAAAAACATATACTCCTGTACTGTTGTTTTATGTAGTTTTGTTGTTAAAATATGTACCATTGTGCTGTCACCACCTATTTGGCCTGTAATCTTTTGTAAGAGTTATTTGATTTTCGTGTTAACATGACTGCGCATCAATAATAATTTTGGAGGATATAATGGAGTCTGCAAGTGATACAAACTGACTTTGAAAGCAATATCTTTCTTGTATACCTGTGTAGTAGCAAATGAATCTAAAGTAAAGTTCTACAACAAATGCAGTTAAATTTTATACTACCATATTTTAAGATAGACCTATTAAATGTACAAGGCTAATTGATACATAGATTTCTCCATATTTTAGTAGACATAAGCTATTTGCTGCAAAAGACTTTTTATAGGCATTAATATGTCTGATCCAGTTAAATATGGCACTCAGCATACTTGACATTGCCTAATATTAAGTTAACAAATACAAAATATTGTGATTTACATGATTTCAAATGAATGGAGAATTAATCATAAGTTATTTCCCTTTATCCAAGTATTGGTATAGTTAGGGTCCTTTGAAGGTTACAAGTTAGCTAAGCTGATTCTGGACACCTTTAAATTTTTACCTCAAGACAAATTGTAGAGTAAAATACAGAGAGGAATGTGATTGTTTTATATAACTTTATGTTAAAATAGATCAGTGAATATGTTTTTGTAAAATATTAATAAAGAAATTATGATGCTTAACAGGTCCTCTGAGGTATCTGAAAATTTGGCGTTGAAAAAAAATTCCCTTTTTCACCTTAAATTTATGCTAATAATTGCTGCAGAGACCCCTTTATTTGGCTAGAAGTAAACATATGATTGTAACCTGTAAGGTAAGCACCATTGAAAGTGAAAATTGGCCAAAAACCCTTAGAAAAAATTGAATATTTGGTTACCCTCTACCAAAAAACTCATGAATTATGAAATACCTAAGCCAAAGCAATTAGGGACCTGAATTTAAAACATAACAAACAAGGTGGCCTATATTAGGGAAATTTAATGCATAATTGTAACTAAATAGTTTTCTAAGGTTACCTCAGACTCAAAAGTCATGTGAGCTGTTGTCATCACCTGGGCTCTTTCAACCATCTGTCCTTTTGCTATGAGTCCATTATTATTTTTGCTCATTTAACCCAAATGATGCTGTCGTCATGGTTGTTGTTGTTGTCTGTTAACTTTTAATGTTCCCACAATAAATTAAGTTCAATATATTCCATTGCTATGAAATTTGACCATGATGTTCTTTACCATAAAAGGATGGATGGGATTGATTTTGGGGTCCCCCTTTTTCGTTTCGAAATTAAGGGCAAAAAAGGTGCTAAAAACGTTACTTTTTAGCTCACCTGACCCGAATGTGAGCTATTGTCATCACTTGGCGTCCGTCGTCCGTCGTCCGTCCGTAAACTTTTTAAAACGTTAACTCCTCTGACACCATAAGTCCAATTGAAACCAAACTTGGTATGGTTGTTCATTAGCATTCGGTGCTTAGAACTGATGTGGGGATTTTTGATTCGTCGTAAAACATGGCCGCCATGGCTAAAAATAGAACATAGGGGTAAATTGCAGTTTTTTGCAAATAACTCAAAAACGGCTACAGATATCAAAATTCTGGCATAGGGTAAAAGTGATCAGCACCTCAAGATCTACCTACCCTGAAATTTTGAAGAAAATCCAACAACCCATGTAGGAGTTTTTGCCCTTTTTGTGGATTTTTTGCAAATTTTGCACCTGCTTAGCTCAATATCTTGAAAATTATACAAGATATTTGAGAAATTTAAATTGCATATTGTTAAGCACATCAAGATCTACAAAATATGTAATAGGGTCAACGTTGTAGAACCTTTCCTTTTAGGAGTTATTGCCCTTAGAACGTCAAAATTGAGCATTTTAACAGCATTTTCTCATTACATTGAAAACGTTAACTCCTCTGACAGTTCAAGTCCAATTGGAACCAAACTTGGTATAGTTGTTTATTAGCATTAGGTGTATAGAACTGATGTGGGGATTTTTGATTGGTCGTAAAATATGGCCACTGTGGCTAAAAATAGAACATAGGGGTAAATGGCAGTTTTTTGCAATTAACTCAAAAACGGTGACAGATTTTAAAAGTTTGATTGGGAACAAAAGTGATCAGCACCTGAAGATCTACCAGCTCTGAAATTTTAAAGAAAATCCAACGACCCATGTAGGAGTTATTGCTCTTTTTGTGGATTTTTGGAAAATTTTGCACCTGTTTAGCTCAATATCTTGACAACTTTATGAGATATTCGAGAAATTTAAATTGCATATTGTTAAGCACATCAAGATCTACAAAATATGTAATAGGGTCAACGTTGTAGAACCTTTCCTTTGAGGAGTTATTGCCCTTAGAACGTCAAAATTGAGCATTTTAACAGCATTTCCTCATTACATTGACGTTAACTCCTCTGACAGTTCAAGTCCAATTGGAATCAAACTTGGTATAGTTGTTTATTAGCATTAGGTGTATAGAACTGATGTGAGGATTTTTGATTGGTCGTAAAATATGGCCGCTGTGGCTAAAAATAGAACATAGGGGTAAATGGCAGTTTTTTGCAAATAACTCAAAAACGGTGACAGATTTTAAAATTTTGATTGGGAACAAAAGTGATCAGCACCTGAAGATCTACCAGCTCTGAAATTTTGAAGAAAATCCAACGACCCATGTAGGAGTTATTGCCCTTTTTGTGGATTTTTGGAAAATTTTGCACCTGTTTAGCTCAATATCTTGACAACTTTACGAGATATTCGAGAAATTTAAATTGCATATTGTTAAGCACATCAAGATCTACAAAATATGTAATAGGGTCAATGTTGTAGGACCTTTCCTTTGAGGAGTTATTGCCCTTAGAATGTCAAAATTGAGCTTTTAAAAAGCACTTCCTCATTACATTGAAAATGTTAACTCCTCTGACTCTTAAAGTCAAATTGGGCCCAAACTGTGTATTGTTGTTTATTAGCATTAGGTGTATAGAACTGATGTGGGGATATTTGATTGGTTGTAAAACATGGCCGCTGTGGCAAAAAAATAGAACATTGGGTTAAACTGCATTTCTTGCTAATAACTCAAAAAGGATGACAGATTTTTGAATTTTAATTGAGATAAAAGTGATCAGCACCTTAAGATCCATTATATTGTCAGAAGACCCCCTTATTAAACTTATGACCCTTTCAATGTCAAATAGATTTTGCCTAATAACCTTTACTCCAGGCAGATATGTCAGGTGAGCGATTCAGGCTCCTGGGAGCCTCTTGTTTGTTTGTTTCCACAATTCTTTTTGTTGTAGCTGGTTTACCCAATGCTTTGAAATTTTACAATAATGTTTCATACAATAAAAGATGAATGGGATTGATATAGGGGTCCCCTATTTATTTGCTTAGAAATTAGGGAACCAAAAAGGGGCAAAAGATTCAAATATTTTAGTTGTTCCCACAATTATTTTGGTTCTGGTTGGCAAGTTGCTATGAAATTTGACCATGATATGCCTTACCATTAAACCATAAAAGGGACTGATTTTGGGGGTCCCCTTTTTAGCTCACCTGGACTGAAGGTCCATGTGAGCTATTGCCATCACTTGGCGTCCGTCGTCGTCTGTCGTCCGTCGTCGTTAACATTTTTCAAACGTTGACTCCTCTAACACCAAAAGTCCAATGGCTTTTAAATTTGGAACAGTTGTTAATTACCATAGGTAGTATAAAACTAGCGAGGGGATTTTTGATTCGTTGAAAAACATGGCTGCCATGGCTAAAAATAGAACATAGGGGTAAATTGCAGTGTTTTGCAAATAACTCATAAACGGTAACAGATATCAAAATTCTGGCAAGGGTAAAAGTGATCAGCACCTCAAGATCTACCTGCCCAGAAATTTTCAAGAAGATCCTACAACCGATGTAGGAGTTATTGCCCTTTTTCTGGATTTTTTCAAAATTTTGCACTTATTTAGCCCTTTATCTTGAAAACTATACAAGATATTTTAAAAATTCAAATTGCATATGATTAAGCACATCAAGATCTACATTTCATGTAATTAGGTCAAAGCTGTAGAACCATTTCTTTTAGGAGTTATGGCCCTTAAAGCGTCAAAATTTACTATTTTTCATTACTTTTACCCTGAATTTCAAAGATTAACTTGTCTGACACCATACATCCAACTTCAACCAAACTTGGCACAGTTGTTAAATAGCATTAAAGCTACAATTCTATTGTTCAGATTTTTGATTCGTCAAAAAATATGGCGTCCATGGCTTAAAATAAAACATAGGGGTCAAATTACAGTTTTTTGCAAATAACTCAAAAACGGTAACAGATATCAAAATTCTGATGGGAGACAAAAGTGATTAGCATCTCAAGATCACCTGCTCTGAAATTTTCAGGAAGATCCAACAAACAACATAGGAGTTATTGCCCTTTTTCTGGATTTTTTTTCAAAATTTTTCACTTATTTAGCCCTATATCTTGAAAACTATACAAGATATTTCAAAAATTCAAATTGCATATGATTAAGCACATCAAGATCTACAATTTATGTAATTAGGTCAAAGCTGTAGAACCATTTCTTTTAGGAGTTATGGCCCTTAAAGCGTCAATATTTACCATTGTTCATTACTTTTCCCCTGACTTGTCTGAAACAGTAAGACCAACTGCATCTTAACATGGCACACTGTTTGATAGCTTATATGCTACAACTCTATCGTTCAGATTTTTGATTTGTAAAAAAAACATGGCCACCATGGCTTAAAATAGAACATAGGGGCAAATTTCATTTTTTTGCTAATAACTCAAAACTGGTTTCAGATATCAAAATTGTGCAAGAATCAAAAGTGATCAGCATAATAAGATCTACCTGTCCTGAAATTTCGGAAAATATCTGACTGCTGATGTGGGAGTTATTGTTCTTTTTCCAAATTTTTGCCAAATTTGCACTTATTAAGCCCAATATCTTGAAAACTAACCAAGATATTTCATAAATTTAAATCGCATATGGTTAAGCACAATAATATCTACAAATATATGTATCTGTGTAGTTCAGGTGAGTGATTCAGGCTCTTGGGAGCCTCTTGTTTTTCATTTAGAAATATAAGGGGCCCAAATAGGGCTTTGATTATTGCAGACATTTTGAAAATCGTCGGACCTATCGGACCCGCGGTCAGAAATTCGTGAGGTCCGACTTGTGTTAACTGACAGTGGGTCCTCGTGTCCGATAAAATCATGAAAAGCAGCAGCTGTGTAATTTGTTTACATACGATTTCAGACACACCGGAACTCGGATAATTTTATAAATTTCGAATCGTTTTCGGTTTGTTTTCCGTAATCGCAATACATCCGGAATTTATCATTGCCGTTTCCGATATGTTATGATTTATACGGATATAATCCGTTTCCGCTTGTTTCCGAGTATGTGGTCGTTCTTGCAACATTACGAGGGTGCAACCCCTGGGAAGCAAAAACAGGAGGATAAAAAAACTTCTATTGATAGAGAAGTTCAGAACCAAGGTCTTACTGCACCCTTGTTGTCTGAAGAGTCGCAGGAATCTGTTGAAGAATTACAAAATGTTGGGTCTCAAGAAGAAATGCATGAATCTGATGAGGAATTATCTGAGACCGAGAGTATTGACAATGACTCAGAATCTGATATCGAGCAATCAGAGGAATTAAATGAAAAAATGATAAACAAACTGCGAAAGGAAATTGAGTTGGAAATTGAGAGAGACTTTTAGAACATTTAATTTACATATAACTAGACAATATACCATATGTTTTATTAAACCAATAAAAGTGTGCTACATTCCATATGATATTTACATAACCACACACAAAAAAGGCGTTTGAAAAAATCTACTTAAAAAATAGGTCCACCAAAAATTTTGTAGGTCCATCAAAACAAATCAGGGTGCTGGACCTATGTCCAGCAAATTAAAACAAAATTTCAAAATGTCTGTTATTGACACAAGGATGTATCATCATAAAATAATGCGTCATGTATCTAAATGACCTTGACCTCTGACCTCAAGGTCAAACAAATGCCAATTTTATTTGCAAAACATTTCCTGACAATATATTTGTTTCTCCTTTTGATGTTGGGCACTGATTATGATAATATTGACATGTCATGTACAAGAAAACTTCATACAGTGGATTCCTCTAATTAGCATAACCAATTTGTCAGAGAAAATTATTCAATTAACCGAATGACCCCATAAAGTGAAATGTCAATTCTTAACAGAAAATACAAAGAATTTATATGATTTTGTCTAATTATCAAATGTGTTGAGTACCCGTCCCTAGAATTTTCATGGAATTCCATGAAAAAATAAAAATTTCCATGAAAAGGGTGAAAAGGGTGGAGTATTGGAACGATGGAAACGGTGAAATTTTCATGCAATTTTTTTTCAAAAATGAGAGGATGGAGGAAGATGATTTTTTCATGGAAAAAGTGAAATTTTCATGGAATCCATGGCAATGCCATGCTTTTCATGGAAAAGGTGAAAATTTCATGGAAACCATGGCAATGCCATGATTTTCATGGAAAAGGTGAAAATTTCACAATTAGTTTCACCTTTTCCATGAAAAACATGGCAGTGCCATGGTTTCAATGAAAATTTCACCTTTTCCATGAAAAACATGGCAGTGCCATGGTTTCCATGAAAATTTCACCTTTTCCATGAAAAATTAATGCTCGAGTGACTTTCTGGATCCCAGCCTAAAATGGTAAAATCTGCATGAATAACAAACCTTATATGGGATGCATGTTTTGAAATTTACTTTCAAAAGTATTATGTATGAGAATTCCTAGATGTTCATTGAAAAGTTCTAAATGGCTGTGGTTTATCTACTTGCGCGGAGTTGTTGTCCCTTCAACAATCATATTTCCTATCTACTGAACTGTTTAATCACACCAATGTTCACTATTAAATATATAAAAAAAGATAAGACATTTCAGAAATTAATAACATTGTATTAACATGTAATAAACAGAATGATAACAATGGAATTTTCTGAGAGTGTTGAGTTTCTGTCACTATTGTAAACATCATTCACTAGTGGAAATGTCTTTCTCCTTGGTTGATTTCAACGTCTTGTTAACTCTGCTTGGCTTCAGCAGATGAGTGATAACTTGCCGTACTAATACCATCTGCAAGCTAGGCCACTTGTCCTTTATCATACCTGAAATAATATGCGAAATATTTTGAATTTGTTATTAAGTATTTAATTTGTAATAATATTTGTTTTACTTGTAATAAACTATTGAATACAATTATGTTTTTGATGCTGTTTTCTTTCAGTAAGATGTCTCTTCTTGTACATGTATTAGATAATAACAAGATAAATGATTAGATGAAGAGGCCTCATAGGGGCCTGAATCGCACACCTGGTACATATGTATCAACAGAATGTAATTGCAATCTTGTTTGGCACCAGATAAATACAAATTTTCCTCGAAATCAGTAGACATTGAAGAATCAGCTTATTACAGCGACCATCTTGGTGGCCATTTTGAATTTTTCAAAAATGAACAAGTCACCTTTTTTCAAACTCAACCCCCAACGTCTTGCTAAAACATTCATATTTTTTAAATAAAACTTACTTTTGAGGACCTCCAGTTTTTCTTGATTCTCCAGGGCAGGTCTATTTCCCTGCCCTGTCATGGATCTGCCTTCGTACTCTTCTGTGGTGAACATAGATCGGAACAACATTGTGGTCCCCTTCTTATAGCAGGACTCTTTCTGGAGTTTCTGCTGAAGTTGTTCCTAAAAAGGATAAGTCAATTATAATGGATGAAACCACACTACATGCATAATGATTTAAATAATAGTAGAGATGTATGTCGTGCATAAGCGAAATATTTTCCAGATAGTATATGGTTCATATCTGGAAAATATTTGCATATACCTTCATTATTACAACCGTAATACTATTATTATTACATGTTATCTTTACAAAATAATCATGATGACTTGGTGCTAATAGTGATAGTTAACATCAACCATTGCAAAGTTCGCCTGTCACTTCTTTGAGTTGAACTAAACAATGAAAATGATAAGACCTTGATAAATTAACTTTGACATTTATTTTGAAAATTGAGTGGAACACCCTTAACCCTTAGCAGGTAAAACGACAACCAAATATCACTTATCTTACCAGACTCATTATTTGATATACAGGCCCCTGAAGGGGACATAGCAGTCAAAATTTTAACAAGCCTCATATTATCAGATTACATAATAAACTAATGTGAAAAAATATTTTTTAAATAAATTTTTACAAAATTTAGAAAATATACCAGTTTTCTTTTTATTTGGCATTCTGGGGGCAAAAGCAAATAATGAGTCACCAATGAAACAGACATCAAGACGAAGTGATAGAATTGTAATTGTTTATAGCTTACCTTTGTGAATCCATTATAAAGTGGCACTGGCGGGGACATTTCATGGCTACCTTTTGTACTCGCTGTACTCTGTGGATTCATCTGGGGAAAAGAAAAAAAAAGAACTAACAGAACTGCACATTAGGAAAAACAAGAAATTTCATGAAATCAATACATTTGTAAGTCCCTTACCGGTTGCATGTATCACAAAACCCCAAATTTTGACTTAGGAGCATAAAATCGGTATACACCCTATGGTATGAAGACCTGCGTAAAGTTTATTTTGTTTTGGTCTGATGTTTAGTTTTGAATTTTGATTTTGTAAAAACATCAAGTAAAATAATGGTGCAGCCTTATATGACACTTACTGAACTACTGCCTTCATCCGTTGTGCATCTAGCACTAGGAAGGTCACTGGATGCCTGTGTCTCTGTTTTGAATTGTGTCACTGATGATTGCAGTCCAGTTGGTTCAGGCGGCTAAAAAAAGTGAAATTTTGCAATTTTGATTGGCTGTTATAAAAACAAAAACAAATATTATTCACAAATTCCAATACAAATGTAGTTCCAATGATTTGACATTGTGAAAATAAGAAATGAATAAAATGATGTTCAACATAGAATACCAATTGGCCTCATTTTTCAGTCATTGACTGGTCAAATTTGTAAATGACCTGAAAATATCCATCTTCCAGGACAATTTTGAGTTAAACTATGAAGGAACAGCTTCTCAGGTCAAATTGACTGATTTAAATTTTTGCCAAGCTGAATCACTGGTTGAAAAAACGGCTAGTTTTGGTAGCCATTTTAATATTTTCGAAAATAAACATCACCATCCTGTTCGGCATCCCATAGTCAGTATACCAATTTTCGATGGTCATCTTGGAGGGCCATTCTGAAATTTTTAAAAATGAGCACCTCGATCTTGTTCGCTATCCTATAATTTCCCAATATACTGCCCGGTAAAGGGAGTAAGAAATTACATTAACTAAAAAAAATAGTAAGACACTTGGAGACTAATTGAACATACCGGTACATTTTGATTCAGTAACCGCCATGCCCACTGCAACGATGTCTCGCAGCTACACAACCTTGTGTTAAGGTCAACAAAGTTCTGCTGGTAGTTTTGTACAACCTGCTCCAAGTACAGAACTCTATTTTGCAGATACTGATAGGAGTCATTTGTCTGTGGCGGTATACATGTAACACGTTGTGTATTTTCATACTGCTGCCTAGTACATTGATTGTCGTCTTTCTGCAATGATGATGAACTTGGCGAATTGATGAGTCTCAGACTCTCTCCAACAACTTCAGAGGGTGGCCTATGTAAAAAAGAAATATTTTTAACATTTAACTGAAATATTTAGATAGTATACACACATGTGTGAAAATGAGAGAAATTTTTATTCATAATACATGAGAAAGAATATGTTCATTTATCCTGTATTAACTTATTTTAATGTTAATGTACTTTAATTAATACATGGCATTTTCCTGACGTATATGTATTATTGTGATTTCAGTATATTATACTTTCAGATTGACATTCAATGAAAAAGGATTTTTCTGATGGGTGTACATGTATATTATTAAAAGTTGCATTATTCCATATAATTATATTTCAAAAGGACATACTTCTCAAATCTTTGAGGCACTGGCTTCACAGGCGTCAGTTTCAACTCCGTAAAGGATAGTTCTTTGGCTATCCGTTGTAGCTCCTCCTGAAAAAAAGAACTCTTACATGATGTGGAAGCACCAGAATTTATATTAAACAATGTCACCCTATACATCTCTGATCATTTAAAAACAGTCTGCAAACCACCGGAAAATACCCAGTAAAAATTTGTTTGACCCAGTTAATTTTTGCAATATATAGTATAAGGAAATTATATACATGTACATGTAATTTTTATGCAGAGTTTCTGAAATTCGCCAGACCTGCCGAACAAACCGGCAAAAAAAGTGGTCCAGCATAAAATCCTAAAAATTTATAAGTAAATGAATGGTTGGAGGGCATAGCTGTGAACCCTTGCAGCATCTACGGTCTTTGGTATTTTTTTTTTATTTGACGACAACCCATTGGCATTACAGGCTATGATTTCGCAGCTATGTCCGGCAAATTAAATCTGAGGACCGGCAAAATCTCAAACAGTTTAAAAAAACTTTGTTCATGTAAATAGGCCTTGGGCTATGAAAAATGTAAATGGAATTAGAATTTGGTTCTGAATACATTTTTTTTCATACTGCAGAATATGATTATATCACAACTGGAAGAAATTATCTCTTACACATACGTTATCGCTGGATATTTATAATTTATCAATACCTTTTTTTTCTTGGATGGACTTCCACCTTCGTCGTCAACATTGCTGTTACTCTTTGACTTTGAAGAAGGTGTAACTGACTTTTTCTTTGGTGGACTAGTATATGTACTTCCACCTTCCGATTCGTCATTGGCATTGCTCTTCCTCTTTGACTTTGAAGGCGTAGCTGACTTCTGTTTTTTATTGGATTTGGCAGGAGATTTTCTTGGTGAACGGCGTAGAGTTTGCACCAGAGGCAGATACTTTTTCACCAGTTCGTGAAAACAGTCTGTTGTGTTCAAAATGTTTTCAAGATCCTTCTTACCAGTTTCATCTAATAAAAATAAACAGTGTCACTGTAAGTCTGCATAAACGAAATGTAAAAGTGTTCCAACCATACATTATTAAACTTAAATTTGATGTAAAAGCCATTGAATTGTTTTATTTCGTTTCAAATTTTCAATTTCTGTTTGGCCGGAAGTTAAAAAAAATATGATAAATATATCACAATATCGGAAACGGAACTGATAAATTTTCCGCTGACCCATGGATTGGAAAAAAGGGGGCATGTGCACTGTAGTCGTTTGATTAACTTTCAATTTAAGGCTCTGGTGTAGTTAAAACATATTTCAGTTCATGGGGGAGGAGAATTCCAAGATCGCAGAGCGCCAACAAAATTGTCGGCCTTTTTTTTTTTTAAATTATTTCGTCAACTCGGAGATTACATTATTTTGTTTTCACACTTTAGGGGGTTCGTCGGCGGTGCCCCGCCTAAGATAAACTATGAAAAATGTAAATGGAATTACAAATTAATATCAGAATGAATGATTTTGTTGAAAAAGCTGAGTTCTTACCAGAAATTTTGCCGATTATGCCGCGTACGGTTCCAAACCCAGGATATCGAACCTCCACCCTTTCTCCTTCGACATACTCGTCGAACTCCTTTCTGGGATTTGAAATCACGCTCAGATTAAACACATTCCCTCCGATTGGTTTGTCGTCTGGCCAGATAAATAGGCCAATTTTCTTCTTTGTAGCCATTATAATAAACAATGAGTTTGTCTGCGTTGTGTAAGTTGAGATGCGCGGTTCAAATCTGAAATCCTGAATCATGGAGCATGCGCGTGGTTTTACAGGAGGCACATCAAAGGAAAATACAATTAAAGAAAACAGTGAGTGTGTATTTTATCGTTGTTTAAGTTTTCTCTGTGATACATGTGGACTAAAATAAAATTTATAATTTATATTCTACAAAATTATATCTACGGGAACACCAAGATTGTAGGGCCCTATGTAAACACCAATCTTATGCAGGCCCCATCACGTTTTCGGGCAGTATTTGAAAAAAAAAAATTTAATTTAAAAATATCTCAATTGAACAAAAATGATAAACAAACTACCAAAATGTTTTGCAGGGGGAAATGTGTAATATAAATACATTTTGTAAACATCTCGGACCTACGTGCGTACGTCTGGTGGTGACTAAAACGAGTAACCCGGGCCCGGGCCCGGGCCAACATACGCTAACCCAATTATTTCAAAATGCTCTAAAATCTTTATTTCTGAATATTTTTTGATAAAAATTGGAAATAATGTGTAAAAGTATAGTATCTTATTGTTTATTTTCGATTTTCCAAATAAAAATTCGTAAATTTTAATTTCGAGGCAATTTTCGATTTTTAGGTGACTAAAATGTGTAACCCGATGAAAAGTGGAAATACTTGATTCGCACATCCAAAATACTTATAATACGAAATAGTGGAGATAATAATTGAAGATATGGATAAAAATGATATTATAGGCCATGAGTTGGTCTCAAATGTATTCGATTTTTCGTTTAAAAGCTATTTTCATACATTTTTACGGACCCGGGCCGCCGACCAGTGGCCCGGGTAGAGCTAACAGAAGTAATACAGTACCGACATAAAACAATTTGATTTATAATACTTTGGATTTATTTCATTGAGTTAAAATATCTAGAAAACATTTTGAAAGTGTTTCCTTCAATAAAAAATCGTTGATAACAAAAATATACTCATATTTCGATAGTTAATACATAAAATATATCGGTTAGGCTGGTCATATTTTAGCAAGACCCATGTCATACCATTTCGACAATCGGCGGCGCTTTTAAAGCAATATTTTACCATAATGTTAGTTAAAACATGTACTTTTCCGTCACCGATGTATATCATATCATTGTTAATAAGTTTTTGTTAGATCCAAAGGTTTTTTATAGGAGAAAATATGAATTTTCCACTTTTCGTTTGGTTACACATTTTAGTCACCTAAATATCGAAAATTGTCTCGCAATCAAAATGTTTTAATTTTTATTTGGAAAATCGAAAATAAATAATAAGATATTATACTTTTACACATTATTTTCAAATTTCATCGAAAAATATTCAGAAATAAAGATTTTAGAGCATTTTGAAATATTTGGGTTAGCGGATGTTGGCCCGGGCCCGGGCCCGGGTTACTCGTTTTAGTCACCACCCGTACGTCTCGCTCTGGTATCAAATTCCAAGATGGCAGTAAACAATAACACAGCAACAATTTTCTAAAAATACTTTAATCTAAACTGTTGTATCAGGTACTTCAACGTGCTATATTTGATGACTATAAAAAAAATCATGGGCAGGACCCCGTGGGCAGGACTAGTTACACAATTTAAAATTCGTTTTTGTGTGTCATTGGTTTGAGGGAAAAAGGGGGGTGCTAATAACTATATGGTGACAGAAAAGATGAATAAACGTTGCATGCCAATACACGTATTACATGTATATAGGTCAGAAATGAACAGTAGAGTCTTCTACTGGGAAATGCATGGTGCTACTCCAGACTGGGAGTCCAGTGAATTTTGACGTTTTTTTTTATAATATTGGACTGACTTGTTCTGTTGTGGTTTATATCCCTATATCCACCCTCTGAGAAGGGACACTGTGTTTCCATGTTAGGATTAAAAAAGCATGATCACCATAATCATGGACCTAATATCGAGGTCCATGCCATAATTCAATAAATGATCACAAAATGTTCCCAGGGATCGTACTTTAAATTGATTGTCAATTTAATTCACACCTCAGAAACTGATTTATATGTTTTAAAATAAAAAGAAAATGGTGACATTGGCATAATTTTTAGCACAATTTATGTTGGAAGTTCTGCATGGTATATATATTTAGATGAAATTGCTGCCTGTTATTTCAATAGTCCCAGTCTATACAAAAAGCAACAAAACAAACTGCACACAAACACATGCTTTATTAAGTTGTTTAATAATACCTTAATTCCTGTCTCAAGGAGTCAATTTCTCTGGTAGAATGTAATTTAATTTAAATAATGCTCTTATTTCAATCCAGGATGAGTTCTCCTATTGATTATGAGAAGTGTCGCATCTCTCCTAAAGAATGGAAGTGTCCTGTAGAAGCTTGTGAGAAAATCCTAAGCAGAAGACAAACTTTACAGGACCATTTAGGCAACATTCATGGTATACATGGTAGGTAAATCAATGAAAAAATATATTGTATTTATGATATTTAAGCAGTAGATGTGTCTTGGGTACCATACAACCCACTAAAAATAACGGCACTGTGACATACATTTTATGCTTTAACAAAGTCTGTTCAGCCGGTCCATATTTTGACTAATGTGTATACATCGGATCCTCTAGTTAATTTAATCTTTATTTTTTAAATCCGGGATATTTCTGTATGAATAATTTTCAAAAAATGCTTTAAAATATTAGATCACAAAACATGACATCACAATCACATGTAGGTGAAATATTAATTTTTCCAAAATTAAATTAAATTAAACCAGTTTTAATAGCAGTAGTCTGTGAACCTGTGTCCTTTCCCTGAGAGTTTTTTCAAGCATTTTATGTTTATAGACAATTTCATTTTTTATTCTGGTGAGTTTCAAATACATTATTTTACAGTTCAACACAAGACTTACAAGGAATATGAGAATCAAGACAGCATTGCAATACCACGTACAACTGCTTGGAGATTACAGAAAAGGTACATATATATATATATATTTAAAATCAATGGAATAAAAATGCACTAAATATCTATATTTTGGATAAAATACACATAATCATATATATATGTTACAGACCATACAGGTTACTTCAGACCATACACCATGAGTATGCTCGTATGGTCTGACTGCATGCATGGGTATACCCATACGGTCTAAGACGAGCACGACCGTATACATAAGTACATGTATTCAGACTGTATAGGTATTTTTCATAATTGGCATTCATTCATATGATATTAGGAAATATTATTTTATTTTCATCTTCAAAATATATTAAATAATGAAATAAAATTATTACAATTGTATATAATTATGAAATAACTGAACTAGGAATGTTTTCAATAGTTGACCTGGTTATGGTTGTATAACCGACAATTGGACAGTTTTTGTTTTCAGTGTATTACTTGTTCAACAACAGAAAACTTAAGTGCATTATTATTTTAAAATTAAAAAATAATCTTATTTCAGAAAACATGATGAAATGGAAGATATGTCTACGTCTAACATGTCTAACAAATCGATATGTCAGGGAACTCCATGTAGCAACACTGCAGCAGATGATTCAATCCAGGAACAATCTTCATACACCGCAGCAGATGAATCAATCCAGGAACAATCTTCATACACCGCAGCAGATGAATCAATCCAGGAACAATCTTCATACACTGCAGCAGATGAATCAATCCAGGAACAATCTTCATACACTGCAGCAGATGAATCAATCCAGGAACAATCTTCATACACTGCTACAGACAGATCACATTATTCTGGCAGTGAAATCACAAACACCGTATCTTACCCCCGAGTTGAACCAATTCAGCAGAATGATTTGGCAAATGACATTAATAATTCAGAATTTGACACAGATTTAAATGAATTGGGAAGCGACATGGACATAGAAAATAGTGACAGCAGTAATTCCGAAGATGAAATTAAAAATAGTGAATTAGACATTTTCGACGATGATGGTGGCGATTATGATGATTATAATGACAATGATAAAACAATCCTAAATAATACCTTAAGTTCAACGCCATTGTATGTCATACCTTCCCAGAATAATCATTTTGAGTCTCCAATCACATATGAGGATCATATTCTTACAGTAAATGCGTATGCATCCCGTCATCATCTTTCAGACTCAGCTTACACAGATCTTCTTAATTTACTCCAGCTTCATTTACCAGATAACAGTTTGTTAGACACAAATATTAATAAGATGAAAGAACAATGTGGTTTCAATTTAGATCATCTAAATTTTCATACATTTTGTACCATCTGTGAAAATGTTTTTCAAAACAAGAATGAGCAATGCCAAACTCCAGGTTGTAATGGAAGAAGAAAAAGTAGCAGAAATAGCAATTATTTTGTTACTGGTAACATTGACAAACAATTAAAAGATGTATTGACAAAGTCAGGAATGTGGCAGTCAATTCAAGAACGAGCTAATTCGACACCATCTGCTGACGTTATAACAGATATTGTAGATGGAAGTGAATACAAAAAACTCAAACAGGAGGGACAGTTTCTGAACAATAGTAACAACATATCAGTTTCCTTTTTCACTGACGGCATCCCACTGTTTAAAAGTTCTGGTGTGTCTTTGTGGCCAGTTTGTCTTCTGATAAATGAAATACCTAGGAAAGAAAGATTTCTAAAGAAAAACATGCTACTTTGGGGCATTTGGCAAGGATCAGGAAAACCAAATATGACAATCTTTCTTAAGTCCTTAGTATCTGATTTACAGAAACTTTATAATGAAGGGATTGTTTTTCATATTGAAGGAAAACCGATATGCAGCAAAGTTATATTGCTAGTTGGGACGATGGACTTGCCTGCACGTGCGGGTGTACTTAATATGACACAGTACAACGGAGAATATGCTTGTATATTCTGCCTACACCCTGGAGTTGTCGTGAAATCTGGAAAAGGACATTGTCGTAGTTTCCCATACAGAGAGGAACCAAAGAGAACTACAACTGAAACCAGACTACATGCTGAAGAGGCTCATAATACTAGAAAGAGAGTTAAAGGCATGCTAGGAATCAGTGTATTAAACTTCCTGCCATACTATTCGTTATGTGAATATATTGTAGTTGATTACATGCATGGAATTTTGCTTGGGATATGCAAGAAGTTGTTGGGCATGTGGTTTAATGCAACATCTGCCGACAAGCCTTACTTTATAGGAACCAAGATCAAAGAGGTTGACAAACTACTGAAAAACATTAAACCACCATATCTAATCAATCGGCTTCCAAGAAAATTGTCGAATACATTGCATCATTGGAAAGCCTCAGAATTGAGGTCATGGCTTTTGTTTTATGCTATACCATGTTTACGCGACTTTTTACCTGATTTGTACCTGAAACATTTCAGCACTCTGGTTGAAGCGACGTACATTCTCCTAGGTGAAGGAATATCTACTCAGGATCTAGACCGAGCTGATCTTCTGCTAATTACATTTGTCAAATCCGCAGAATGTCTTTACGGCAAACAATTCATGGGTTTAAATGTTCATAACCTCTTACATCTGGTAGACTGTGTGAAGAAATGGGGTCCTCTCTGGGCGTGGTCCTGCTTTTGTTTCGAATCATTCAATGGAGAAATCAAACAGGGAATCCATGGAACTGGAAACGTTTGTAGAGGCATATTCTGGTCGATACATGCAGAAAAGTTTATCCATAGTATGATAGCCTCTGATGATAACACATGTACTAGAAAATCAAACACCAAAGAATTTCTTAAACATCTTAATTCAGGACATTTAATGGCTGAAAGTAAAACTACAGCAGCAAACCAGTGCCAAGTGCTGCATGCCAAAGAAATCTCAGAAAATTTTCCTTACTTCAAAGATATTTGTGATCAGTTGGAAATCATAACAGGAGATAAATCAAGAAAAGACTTCTTGAAGGCACCGAAAATCATTCGCAATGGCTATGTTATGTACAGCAAACTATGTACAAAAGTAAAGAAAAGAAATTCGTTCTGTGTCAGATCAATGGAGGGAAATACTTGTAAATACATGGAAGTTGAGTATTACCTTCTCCATCCTGCATCTGGTCGTGTGTTTGCTGTTGGCAGCAACCTAACAGTTATTGGGAATGTCCTAGACAACAGAGTTCCACATATTAAGGAGATAAAATTGGACAGGTAAGAATATAATTTGACCTGCGAATTCTGATATACTGTGGTAGATGGACAAAAAATAAATGAAGTGTAAATGCAGAAAATATAAATACCATGTGTATGACTTAATTGAGAAACATTCATTATTATTTGATAAAGCTAAAAGAAAATAGCATTCTTTCAGAACAGGACAGAACAATTTCATTCTCAATCTAGATACACATGTTTTAGATAAAAAAAGACCATCAAATTGAAATTAATCATATTAATGAAATAAAACACATGAACAATGTATGTGCATGCCATCGACAGATGAAATACTTTAATAAATTGCATTTATATCATATATATACCCGGTATCTGAAATTATATCAGTAGGTTTCTTTTTTTTTCAGGAATGGGTACATTGTGAAGAAGGTTGAACTTCTAATGGATGTTATGGTTACAACAACAGTGCAGAGAAAGACATATATATCAGCCATGCCAAACACAATAGAAAGAAATTAAATTTTTTAACACTGCATAAACATGATAAATCAACAACTTTGTTTTTGAAACTTTATGGATAAAATCGAGTTTTGTGACCTTATTATCTAATTATTGTCTTTGCAAGAGACAAATATGTGATGTTTAACGTTACATGTTATAGCTGGTCAATATTAAAAGTTAAGGACTTACATTGTAATATTCAGATTGTATAGTTCCTATAGTGAAAATTTTTCTACTGTGTAAATAATATATATAATTGTAAACTGAAAAAATAATATATGGGTACAAAGGAAAGTATAAATATACACATGATTCAGAATTTCAGATATATATTTCCAATACATATATACCTTCATATTCTTCAGACAAGATATGGACAGTCAGTTAAATATATTTTGTACAGGGAAAATATTGACACTTACATCTACACTTATATAGAAATCTTCAAAAATTTAATAAAGATAAAAATGAATTCTTGAAAGCTGGTGAATATATTGGAATGGGAGTGGGAATATGAATCTAGAACGTTTTTTATAGTTGCCTTAAAAATAAATAGTTTTTTTCCATTATTTAAAAAAATCTGCAAAAATTTCTAAGTCCAACTTTAAGAAAAAATTCTAAGTCCTACTTTCATCGTTTTCACCCTTTAAAAATTCTAAGTCGCACTTTTCCACCCTTTTTCACCTTCAAAATTTTCTAAGTCCAATTTTGCCACCGCTTTTTCACATTTTTCACCTTTTCCATGGACATTTTCATCATTTCCATGAAAAAATTTTCATGAAAACGATGGCATTTTTTTCATGGAAATTTTGTGCCATGGTTTCCATGGCATTTCACCCTTTTTTAGCTCACCTGGACCAAAGGTCCATGTGAGCTATTGCCATCACTTGGCGTCCGTCGTCGTCCGTCGTCAGTCGTCCGTCGTCCGTCGTCGTTAACATTTTTCAAACGTTAACTCCTCTAACAACATAAGTCCAATGGCTTTTAGATTTGGCACAGTTGTTAATTAGCATGGGTAGTATAAAACTAGCGTGGGGATTTTTGATTCGTTGAAAAACATGGCCGCCATGGCTAAAAATAGAACATAGGGGTAAATTGCAGTTTTTTGCAAATAACTCAAAAATGGTAACAGATATCAAAATTCTGGCAAAGGGTAAAAGTAATCAGCACCTCAAGATCTACCTGCCATGAAATTTTCAAGAAGATCCAACAACCCATGTAGGAGTTATTGCCCTTTTTCTGGATTTTTTCAAAATTTTGCACTTATTTAGCCCTATATCTTGAAAACTATACAAGATATTTTAAAAATTTAAATTGCATATGATTAAGCACATCAAGATCTACATTTCATGTAATTAGGTCAAAGCTGTAGAACCATTTCTTTTAGGAGTTATGGCCCTTAAAGCATCAAATTTTACCATTTTTCATTACTTTTACCCTGAATTTCAAAGATTAACTTGTCTGACACCATACATCCAACTTCAACAAAACTTGGCACAGTTGTTTAATAGCATTTATGCTACAATTCTATCGTTCAGATTTTTGATTCGTCAAAAAATATGGCGGCCATGGCTTAAAATAGAACATAGGGGTCAAATTACAGTTTTTTGCAAATAACTCAAAAACGGTTACAGATATCAAAATTCTGATGGGATACAAAAGTGATTAGCATCTCAAGATCTACCTGCTCTGAAATTTTCAAGAAGATCCAACAAACGACATAGAAGTTATTGCCCTTTTTCTGGATTTTTTTCAAAATTTTGCACTTATTTAGCCCTATATCTTGAAAACTATACAAGATATTTCAAAAATTCAAATTGCATATGATTAAGCACATCAAGATCTACAATTCATGTAATTAGGTCAAAGCTGTAGAACCATTTCTTTTAGGAGTTATGGCCCTTAAAGCGTCAATATTACTATTGTTCATTACTTTTCCCCTGACTTGTCTGAAACGGTAAGACCAACTGCATCTTAGCATGGCACACTGTTTGATAGCTTATATGCTACAACTCTATCGTTCAGATTTTTGATTCCTAAAAAAACATGGCCACCGTGGCTAAAAATAGAACATAGGGGCAAATTTCATTTTTTTGCAAATAACTCAAAACTGGTTTCAGATATCAAAATTGTGCAAGAATCAAAAGTGATCAGCATATTAAGATCTACCTGTCCTGAAATTTCGGAAAAGATCTGACTGCTGATGTGGGAGTTATTGTTCTTTTTCCTAATTTTTGCCAAATTTGCACTTATTAAGCCCAATATCTTGAAAACTAACCAAGATATTTCATAGATTTAAATCGCATATGGTTAAGCACAATGATATCTACAAATATATGTATCTGTGTAGTTCAGGTGAGCGATTCAGGCTCTTGGGAGCCTCTTGTTTCACTGTTTTCACCTTTTTTTCATGGAATTTCATGAAAAAAAGGTGAAAACGGTGGCACATCATGGAAAACCAAGGGACGGGTTAAATAAGAACAGTCATGTGACACTTTAATTGTATGCTAATGCTTTAAAAACAAATATGACATAAATGAAGGTGGTAAAAGGGTTTGGTGTTTTAAAATCTTAGTCAATTAAGAGGATTATTCTAATAAGAGCTAGTCGATTAAGTGGAATCCACTGTATAACCTTGACCTTTGATCTCAAGGTCAAATAAATACCAATTTTATATGCATAACATTTCCTAGCAATACTTTGTTTCTCTTTTTAACATAAGGCATTGGTTATTCTCACATGCCAATGTCAGATACCAAAGTGACCCTCAAATGACCTTGACCTTTGATATCAGTCTTATGATATGTAAATGTCATTTGATCTAAATATTGAACTTTTGTTATTTTGGCAAATTTAGGATGGGAAACATCAGTTTGAGTGCGCTAAAACAGTTTTTACAAGTTGGAAGCTGGTATGATTATCTTTTCACTGATGGAGTTGCATAAGATTTCACGTTTAATTGAAAGTAGTTAAATGGATAGTTTCCAAGAATTAAAAGCTATTTTAATTTGTTGAAAAATGTTATGCATCTGTACAATTGTTGTTGAATAATCTGTTCATCTTAACCACCACTAACAAAACCTTTTAACATGCTTTTCTTTGATTTAAGTGAGAGATAACACAATATACTGGTATCATGCAAATAATATTCAGTTATTAAACAACCCTTGTTTTCTGTATTCTTATCAAATTTTACAATAAACACCAAAACTTTTTATTTCAAAAATAAATAATATTTGATTTATCTCTGTTTATCAACTGGTTATGAAATAAAATATTCAAATAAAAACCATTACACTTGTTCAAAAGGGAGATAACTCATTTTTGGTTCCATGGGGAATAACAAGTGAAACAACACATGGCCTTGGGTGAGGATCATTATTGAATTATAGATAATCACCCAGAGGTCAACAAAGGTCATATTGTTGGTTCTATTCTATTACCTAAACCATATGTTTTACAAGCATGTATTGTTTTCTTTGATTATCTGGGCTTAATGGAGCTAATTGGTCTTTTAACATCATAAAAAAGAGAACTTATTACTTTGATAGAGATATTATTTCTATATAGTAATACAACGAGTTAGGTCACCATTTCTTTCATTTTTAGCTCACCTGGCCAAAGGCCATGTGAGCTTATGCCATCACTATGCGTCTGTTGTCTGTCCCCCATCGTCTGTTAACAATTTCAAAAATCTTCTTCTCTAAAACCACTGAACCAATTTAACTGAAACTTTGCAGGAATAATAAATGTCATGTTGGCAACAAATGATCATCATTTTGAAATGATTCAATAAAAAACATGGCCGCTGTTACTAAAAATCACTTAAAATGGCTTATATCTCAGCATCCATAACAGATAGAAAAAATCCGAAGAATCTCAGGCTCTTCAGAATCAAAAGCTCTACCAAAGTCTCCATTGGGTCAAAGTTGTCAGATGACCCTTGATAGGGGTTTTGGCCCTTTAAAGGTCAAAAGTAGCGTTTTTTATCATGTTTTTGCCCTAAAGAAGGAAAACTATTGCAGACAGAGAAAAGCTGTTGCTTGCTTAAATGTACTTTTGAATAGTCATGAACAGAGAACCGGAAGTTGGCGCAAGTCTCCATAGGGTCGAAGTTGTCAGATGACCCTTTATAGGGGTTACAGCCCCTTAAAGGCAAAAAATAGTGTTTTTGGCCTATAGAATGAGAACTATAGCAGATAGAGAAAAGCTGTTGCTTGCTTAAATGTTCAGCTCGTTTAGCTCTATGAAAGTCTCCATAGGGTCGAAGTTGTCAGATAACCCCTTATAGGGGTTACAGCCCCTTAAAAGTTGAATAATAGTGTGAGCTATTGTCATCGTTAGGCGTCCGTCGTCCGTCCGTCGTTAACTTTTCTTTAAAGATCTTCTTCTCTGAAACCACTGATGGGATTGCTTTGAAACTTTGTACACTTGATCTTTAGGATGTCCTCTACCAAGTTTGTGAATTTGTGAACGTCCACCAACCAACATGGCTGCTGTTACTAAAAATAGAACAGGGGGGTCAGACCATAGTTTTTAGCTTATAGCTTAGAAAGTATAAGAGATAGAGAAAATCCGAAGCAACCCTCTTTCTTCAGCATCAAAAGCTCTACAAAACTCTCCATTGAGTCAAAGTTGTGGAATGACTTCTTATAGGAGTTATTTCCCCTTAATCGTCATAATTGACCATTTTCACAGTTTTTGGACTGTATCTTGAAAACTGTAAGTGCTAGAAGAAAAGTTACCATTGCAAAATTGTTCAGCTTATTGAGATCAACAAAAATGATATCGGGGTCAAAATTGTTAGATTAACTGTTGAAGAGTTATTCCCCTTTAACTGATTTTTCTATCAATTTTAACTGATTTTTAAAAATCTTCTTCTCTGAAACCACTGATGGGATTGCTTTGAAACTTTGTTCACTTGATCTTTAGGATGTCCTCTACCAAGTTTGTGAAATTTGAGAACGTCGACCAACCAACATGGCTGTCGTTACTAAAAATAGAACAGGGGGGTCAGACCATAGTTTTTAGCTTATAGCTCAAAAAGTATAAGAGATAGAGAAAATCCGAAGCAACCCTCTTTCTTCAGCATCAAAAGCTCTACAAAACTCTCCATTGAGTCAAAGTTGTGGGATGACTTCTTATAGGAGTTATTTCCCCTTAATCATCAAAATTGACCATTGTCACAGTTTTTGGACTTTATCTTGAAAACTGTAAGTGCTAGAAGAAAAGTTACCATTGCAAAATTGTTCAGCTTAATGAGATTTACAAAAATGATTTCAGGGTCAAAAATGTTAGATGAACCGTTTAAGAGTTATTCCCCTTTAACTGATTTTTCTATCAATTTTAACTTGTTTTTTTTTTTTTCAAATGGAAAGCTTTGTAAACTTAGTATTGTTGATCTTAAAAGTGTTTTCTATCCTAACTAGTTTCTTTAATGTTACTTACCAAGTACATGACAATGTTGCACACTAGGTAAGAGGCTTTAGCATAAGAGATCAGGTGAGCGATTCAGGCTTCTGGGAGCCTCTAGTTTGCTTATAGGATGAAAACTATTGCAGATAGAGAAAAGCTGTTGCTTGCTTAAACATTCAGCTCATTTAGCTCTACAAAAGTTTTCATAGGGTGGAAGTTGTCAGAACCCCAGGGGTTATTGCCCCTAAAATAACGTGTTTTCATAATTTTTGCCTATACGGCTTCTGAATGAAAACTATAGTAGATAGAGAAAAGCTGTTACTTGCTTAAATGTTCAGCTCATTTAGCTCTGCAAAAGTCATTATAGGGTCGACATCAAGACCAGGTGAGCGATTCAGGCTCCTGGGAGCCTCTTGTTTATTAGCTCACCTAGACCAAAGGTCCATGTGAGCTATTGCCATCACTTGGCGTCCGTCGTCATCTGTCGTCCGTTAACAATTTTTCAAAAATCTTCTCCTCTGAAACTACTGAACAGAATTTTGTGAAACTTAGTATGAATGATCCTTAGGGTGTCCTGCACCAAACTTGAGTTTTGATTTTTGATCAGTCAATGGCCTATTGCTGTGAAATTTGTCAAGAATGTTTTTTACAATAAAAGAATGATCCTGATGAATTTTTGCACCCCTTTTTCCCCATTGTGTAATTAGGGGCCAAAAGGGGCCAAAATAATAACTTTTTCATTTGTGGTCTGATTTTGAAATTTTTTTTTTGCTTTTTGCATGTTTGTTCTTGTCAAATATCGGATACAAAATTTTAAAGAATTAATTTTTGCGACCCCCCCTTTTTCCCCTTATTACGTAATTAGGGGCCAAAATCGAAACTTTTTTATTTCTGGTCTGATTTTGAAATTTTTTTTTGCAAGTTTATTCTTGTCATGTAGCTAATCCAAATTTCAGAATTAATTTTTGCGACTGTCCCTTTTTTCACTTGTTTTGTAATTAGGGGCAAAAAGGGGCTGTAATCAAAACCTTTTTATGCCCCGCCAACTTTGTTGGGGGGCATATAGTTTTTCGGTCCGTTCGTCCGTCCGTCCTTCCGTCCTTTCGTCCGTCCGTCCGTCCGTTCGTCACACTTTAGTTTTCCGCACTTTTTTCGACATCCTTGCATATATTCAAAAGATTTTTGGTATGTGAGTCTACCATGATGAGTTACAGGTCAAGTTCGAGTTTCGTTCCTGTCCACTGATTTTGACCTAAATTACGGCCCTTGAACTTAGCAAATTTTGTAAAAATAAGTTTTCCGCACTTTTTTTCCACATCCTTGCATATATTCAAAAGATTTTTGGTATGTGAGTCTACCATGATGAGTTACAGGTCAAGTTCGAGTTTCGTTCCGGTCCACTGATTTTGACCTAAATTACGGCCCTTGAACTTAGCAAATTTTGTAAAAAAAAAGTTTTCCGCACTTTTTTTCCACATCCTTGCATATATTCAAAAGATTTTTGATATGTGAGTCTACCATGATGAGTTACAGGTCAAGTTCGAGTTTCGTTCCGGTCCACTGATTTTGACCTAAATTACGGCCCTTGAACTTAGCAAATTTTGTAAAAAAAAAGTTTTCCGCACTTTTTTTCCACATCCTTGCATATATTCAAAAGATTTTTGGTATGTGAGTCTACCATGATGAGTTACAGGTCAAGTTCGAGTTTGGTTCCGGTCCACTGATTTTGACCCAAATTAGGGCCCTTGGACTTAGCAAATTTGGTAAAAATAACAGTTTTATTTTATTTGCCAGCGGGGCATCAGTGTCATCTTGACACATTTCCTTGTTTATTTCTGGTTTGTTTTTGAAATTTTTTTTTGCAAGTTTATTTTTGTCAAGTACATGTAGCGAATCCAAATTTGAAAATTTATTTTTGTGACCCCACCCCTTTTTCACCTGTTACGTAATAAGGGGCCAAAAGGGGCCGAAATCGAAACTTTTTTTAATTCTTGACCGATTTTGACAATTTTTTGGCAAGTTTATTCTTGTCAAGTAGCAGATATATTTCTGTGTCCCCTTTTTTTA